>APFE031335830.1:127693-165153 GCA_000404065.3 Pinus taeda
CCCAGAAAGGGTTTCTTAGAGCATATCTTGTATTAAATGTGTGAGTGAGATTTTATTTTTTTCGTTCTGCATTTTCTGCAAAATTTTAGTTTGCATGCATGCACTATTAACAATAAATTTGCATATCCAGAAATCTAATAAAACCATAATAGTGTAGAATTTCATATTTTAAATATAATTTTATAAAATCTATTATGATGAGCTATCAAGTGGAATACCTAAAGAAATTTATAGATCATATTGGTATTAGAGTAGGTTTATTTGGGTGTATTGTGGAGGTTTACAAGGGGTCTAGTTTTAGTTGGCCCAAAATTCATAAAACCATAATCATGGCCGACGAATCTGTGAATAACCCTCATGATCCTGTAGAGGAGAGGCTTTCATGGCCGGAACAACAAGTTTCTAATATAAATCATAATTTAAATCTCCTCATGGAAATCATGAGAAATAATCTTGGGGTATTTGGAGAAGATGGGGTTTGAAATGGCAAGGACAAGTTAGATGGGGGATAAGCAGATTAGGATGAAATAGAGAAACAACTAATGAAAGGACCTGGAAAAGATCAACCCAATTCGAGTGTTATGAATCAATCATAGCCCTTGTTTAAATGGAAGTGAAGGTTTATATCAAGTCGTACCATGGTGAGATCGTCATTCTAGACCTAAATCACTCGTTGCATCAACTAGAAGTGTATTTCTATGTCCATCAAATTGAGGAAGAAGAAGATATTTCATTTACGCGGTTGAAATTAGAGGGTTGTGCGCTAACTTGGTGGGAGATCCACACAAAGAAATTAAAGTTGGAGGGGGAGCCTCTAGTCATTAAGTGGGAGGACTTTAAAAATCTCATTAAGTCACAATATTACCCTAGTGGTTATGTAGAGGACTAGTGGATCTGGTGGAACTACTTCAGGAAAAAGTCGGGGCAAAGAGTGCAAGAATATACCAAAGAGTTCATAAAGATGGCCATAATGCTGGGTATCTCCCCAAAGAACCCATATCTACCCCTCATGTATTTTGGGGGTCTACACCTCCATCTACAAGAGGAAGTGATGTTGTTCAAGCCTAAATCAATCAACAAGGCTTGTGTACAAGTATACTACCTAGAGACCATAGACCTGAAGAGAGCGCGATCAAGTGGATCAAAGTACAAAGAGAAACAAGATGCTTTTATGGAGGGGAAAAAGACGTAGAAAGGGGGAAAAGATGAAAAGATGATAGCCACAACACACTAGTGCAAAGATCCCAACCATCACTGCAACCAATGCAACATTGATGACCATAAAGAGGAGAAGTGTTGGAAGTTGCATCTAATATAGATAAACCCAAAGAACAAAAATAAAGATAATAACAAAAAAAATCTCATGGCCACTGATTTGAGCAACCAAGTTGAGAGCAGCTCGGATGTGGATGAGAAGATCGTTTTTATGTTAGTGCAGAAGGAGGTGAATCTCAGTAGCCTTCAACAATAGGAAGAGGAAAAAATGACCAAACTCTTCCATGTAAATATATAGGTCAAGAAGACAACTATTGACGCTTTGTTTGACTCAGGATCACAGGGGAATATCGTTACAATAGAGCTAGTCAATAAATTGGGATTGGAACTTTGTGATCATGCAAGCCCATATCCACTAGGATGGGTAAATAATGATGAAGGTAATGAAATAATGTAAAATTAGAATTGATGTTAGTATTGATTTTATTGATGAAGTAGAACTAGATGTGGTTTCCCTTGATGTATGTGGCCCATTGTGTTTGCGAGTCCCTACATGTACATGTGAGATGCAATATTCATGTAGAGAGCCAATGAATATCGTCTTGTTAAGGATAAAAATCATTCACCATAAATGTGCTCAAAATTTTCATTGGCAAGTGCCAACCAAGCCAATAAATTGATCAATTATAGCAAGAAGTACGTTTTTTTGTTTCTAAGACAAAATAAATATATAAAAGAGTCAGTAAGAGGAAATGCATTCCTTGAGGGGTGTACTAACTTAGAAATAAAAATTGTAACTGGAAGCTTTTTTCTAGGCATAAAGGGATGTGTTCTGAGAACCTAAAGGGTTATCACCTAAAAGGGAATTGGAGCACAAGATCCAGCTATTTTCAAACTCCCCATTGCAAAACATTGAGTTGTATAGGCAAACTGTTATAGAATCAAGTGAGGTGAATAAACAGTTGTAGCAGTTCTTAGAACAATGTTTCATTCAATTAAGTACATCACCATGTGGGTCACTTGTCATCATTGTGCCAAAGAAGGATGGGACTTGGCAGATGTGTATATATTACAAGGCATTGTAAAAAGTCATGCTCAAGAACATGTACCCCTGTCGAGGATAAATGATCTACTGGATCAACTACAACAAGCAAAATACTTAATTAAGTTGGACTTCAATTCTGGATATCACCAGGTTTGAATCAAAGAAGAAGATACATGGAATACCTCCTTCAAAACTAGGCAAGGTTTGTATGAGTGGTTAGTCATACCATTTGGCCTATGTAATGCACCAGCTATGTTTATGAGATTGATAAATGAGGTATGATTCCCTTTTATAGATTCATTTATCATCATCTATTTTAGTGATAATTGGTATATAGTGCTATTTGGGAGGAGGACATCTCACATTTGACACAGGCGTTGGAGAAATAAAAGAAGCCCCAACTGCTAGCAAATCTCAAGAAGTGTGAGTTTGCACAACAATCTTTGGTGTAGCTGGGGCATGTGGTAGTAGGAGTGTTGAAGGCAGATCCTTCCAAGATGGAGGCCATCATGAAATGATCGATGCTTACTAATGTTTATGAGGTTAGGAGTTTCATTGGGATAGCACAGTACCTACGGAATTTGATAGTCTCATTTTCAGCAGTAACAGCACAGTTCCATGCCATAAAAACAAGTGGAAATAGTTTTAAGTGGGGAAAGGGCCATTAGAGGACTTTCGAAGAGCTAAAGAAGAAAAACATTCAAGAACTAGTTTTTTTATTACCAAAATTGCAACAACCCTTTGAAGTGAAGACATATGCGAGTGGGTATGATATGGAAGCGATCTTGATACAGGGAGGAAGGAATGTATGCTACCATTATGAAGTATTTCATAGAGAATTTCTTAACTATCCTACCTATGACAAGGAGCTCTATGCCCTAGTGAAAGTTGTGAAGAAGTGAAAGCATTATCTAATGGGATAGGAGACAATGATTCACATAGATCACCAACCATTACAATATTTGTATTCCTAGAGTATGCTACAACAAACCAAGCATTACAAGTGGATGGGGTTTCTACAACAATTTAATTCGTTGATCAAGTACAAGAAGGGAAATATAAAAAATTCGGCTAATATGTTTTCAAGGCCACCCACACAAAATATCACAACTTTGGGAACTCTTATTCACATGGAGCCATTCACCCATGATGCATACAGAGAGGCATATTCAGAGGATGAAGACTTCAAGGAGGAGGTTTAGCAGTTGAAAAGTTAGACTCATGTGCATGATGGAGAAAACATTATTGACAACCATCTCTAGGATGGGTTACTCTAAAGGCTAGATAATTTATATGTTCCTAAAGGTGAGTGACTACAACTAATCAGAGAGGCTCATACCTCCAAGGTTGTAGGACACTTTATTGTAGGGAAGACCATGGACAACCTGCAGAGGTATGTGTATTGGCCCAAGTTGCAAGAACATGTAGCTAGGTTCATAAGAGGATGCATGCCTTGTTGTACCAACAAGCCTAGCAATAGAAAACATGCTCTATATCATCCCTTACACGTACCCACTCGTTCTTAGGAAATCATTTCCATGGACTTTGTACGTGATTTACCAACAACCAAGAAGGGGCATGATTTCTTGTTCATGGTAGTTGACAGGTTCAACAAGATGTGTGTTTTGATGCCCTACAAAAATACCATTAGTGGGAAATAAATGACAAACTTGTTCTTTAGACAGGTCTAGGTGCACTTTAGGATACCAAGGAGCATCATTTTAGACAGGGATACAAAATGTAGTAGTGAATTATGGACTACATTATGGGAGAAGATGGACACGAAGTTGAAGAGATCTACAACATTCCATCCATAAATATATCGACATGAAAAAAGTAGTCAATAAGAATTTGGTGGAACTTTTGGGGGGATACAACCAAAATAATCTAAATACCTGGGATGAAAATTTGGTACACATACAACATTCTTACAATAGAGAAGTCCACAGTTCTATAGGAAAGTCCCCATTTGAAACCTGTTTTGGATATTTTTCACCTTCACCTTTGGACATTGCATATGGGCAGTAAGGATGATTGAGGGAATATCTTACAGGAGACACCTTGAGGGCTCAAAATTTTGTAGGTACAAGAGACATTGTAGAAGTCACATGAGAAATACAAGGCCAAGTATGATCAACACAAAAAAAAGAAATCATTCAAGGTGGGAGACATAGTATGGCTATAGTTGAACAAGGAGAGGCTCCAGGGGCCTGGTAAGAAAATCAAGGCTCTAAGGTATGGTACCTTTGAGATACTAGAAAATGTGGATGATAATGCCTATCGACTCAATTTACTACCATACATGTGCATCTACTCATGTGTGAATATAGAGAATCTAAAATTATATGAGCCTTCCATGCTATGTCAGGAACATGAACATGTCCTACCTTATGTGGAGGATTTAGCACCAAATTCTCTGGCAAAGTTGAAAGAATATAAAAATTTTCATAAGAGGTCTAGAACTACAAGAGAAGGGCCACATGACCTTTGGTATATGAGGTTGAAAGGATAGCTTCCAGGCAAAGCTAAATGGTACACTAGAGAGAAGGTGGAGGAAAAATTTCCTCAACTCATTTAATAGAATCTTTTGGGGACCAAAAGCATCCACAAATGGGGAGATGTGATCTGTGTTGGATCATTTTATTGTTTTTCATCCATCTCGATGATTTTAGAGTTGAAAAATTGGAGGAATCAGCTCACAGGACCGTTTTTACCAACGAGACCCAGTTTGGCTAAACATGGTTTGAAACCTTCCAGGAGTGTTTTGAGGCATCAAATGACGTTTTTTGGGAGTAAAATTTTTTTTCTTTAGCACCACACCATTTTTTCCTATTATACACATAGAGACCATTCCAACGACACAATAATCACATCAATTAGAGTCCATATACGAAAGTTATGCCACTTAGAAGTTGACCGTCTTGTTTTAACCACCATAATTTGAGAGGATGCCATGTCAACCCCCATTATTCATGAAAAAGGTTTTAGCCACATTATTATAATGTAGAATAATGTAGAATAGTCTATTTTTTAACTTTGGCTAAGAATTGAGGTAGTAAAACCTAACCAATAGTAGGATATTGGGTTGAGTTATAATCGGGCCACTAGGAGGAAAAGGGATTTTCCTATTCTTTTGAGTGCACTTGTTCCGTAGTTGAGAAAAAATGGCCAAGAGGGATAGGAGGTAGAGCAAAGAAAGGGGATTTTATGGACTATAGTAGCCCATGGGCTACAACCCATACTTCTTTGTACTCATAACCATATTTCCATTCAAAGAAAGAGATCGAAGCAATCTCACCTTATAGCTAGGTTTTTCTCCCCAAAGGATTTCCAAAAGAATATCTTGTGTCAAATGTGTGTGTGAGATTTTAATTTCTTCATTCTCGATTTTCTAGATAATTTTATTTCGCACCCGTGCACTATTAACAATAAATCTATAGATCTAGAAATATAATAAAACTATAATAGTGTACAATCTCATATTTTAAATATAATTTTATCAGATCTGTTGTGATGAACTATTCAGTGGATTATCCATGATAGTTTATGGATCATTTAGAATATATATCTAAGATAATTCTTTTGGGCACTCCATGCAACCTCACAACTTCTTTCATAAAAACTTGAGCTACATCACTCACTATAAGTCAATTTAACAACCACTAAGTGAGTAGTCTTACTCAATTTGTCTACCATGTCCATGATGGTATTGTGTTGCTTAGATATATGTGACAACATTGTGATAAAATACTCATATTACTTCCCATTTCCATTCTGGAATGGGAATAGGTTGTAATAACCTAGTTGGGTGCTTGCATTCAACCTTCACTTGTTGACATTTAATGCATTTAGAAATAAAATCAGTTAATTACATCTTTAAATCAAACCAATAATAAAACTTTTTAATGGTTGTTAGTTTCTTTTGATAACCTGGGTTGCCTCAATATGGCTTTGTATGAAATTCTTATAACATGAGCTTCTTCAAGCCGCTCTGATTTAGCACATAAATTATATTTTTGAATATGATCATTGCATCCCCCATGAGGTAAAAAATATTGTCTTTCTCACCTTTGAACTCTTGTTGTAGATTTTCTTTTAATTGTTGATATTTTTCATCTTGTTGTCCCACAATTCTAATTCTTTCTTGGATATCAATCCCACAAGAACTAATGGCTACAATGTGAGTTGATTGAACTCGCTTGTTGAGCACATCAACAACTCAATTTTCCTTCCCTTTGACATATTTAATTTCGAAATAAAAATCATTGATTAAAGCTAGCCATCTAACTTGCTTTGAATTTAATTTTCATCGATCAAATAAATATCTAGACTTCAATGATCTATCATCAATATGATTTTTCTTCCAAGGAGATAATGTATCCACAATGTGAACAATAACAACAAGTTTCAAGTCCCGAGTCACATATTTTTTCTCATGCTCATTTAATTTATGAGATTCAAAGCAAACGACATGCCCATCTTGCATGAGAACATCACTCGACCCTTCCTTGCATGTGTTCATGCATACCGCAAATTGGATCAACAATTCAAAGCACTAGTCTACGTCAGCTGCTCAAAGCTAGTAGTGCACTCAACTATCCACAAAAAATTTATTTCCCTTTCTCTACAATGATGTGATTGGGTGACCAATATTGGATACATTTCTAATAAATATCCTATAATACCCTTCCAGACCCATGAATGATCTAACCTCAACTACATTTTTTGGTGCTGGCCATTCCATAATAGCTTTAATTTTATTTAGGTTGATTATTACATCCTCCTTTGAGACCACATATCCCAAGTATTGAATTTCAGACTTAAAAAAATAATATTTATTTGAGTTTTACATAGAGCTTAATATGCTCTCTCAGAAGTTGTAGCATGGCTTCCAAGTGTTTCTCATGCTCCTCCTTATCTCTTAAATAAAATAAAATGTCATCAACAAATACCAATATGATTTTTTCCAAGAATGGACTCAATACATTGTTCATCAACAACATGAAGGTTGTTGGTGCATTAGTAAGTCCAAAAGGTACGAACACAAATTCATAATGGCCATACCTTTTCCAGAAATTGGTTTTATGAATGTCTTCGTACTTGATATGCACCTAGTGATACCCAAAACTCAAATTGATTTTTGAGAATACCATTGCTCCCCGAAATTGATCGAATAAGTGATAAATTTGTGGAAAAGTGTGTATGTTCTTTATGGTAGTTTTGATAAGCTTCTTATAGTATATACACTATTTGAGTGTGTCATCTTTATTCTTCACAAATAAAATTGGTGCACCCCATGTGACATAATTGGTCTAATTTATCCCTTGTTTAACATTTCCTTGAGCTATAGCTTTAGCTCCATGAGCTTTGGAGTACTCATTCAATACAAAGGTTTAGATGTTAGTGTTGTTCATGAAAATAATTCTATAGATAATTCCACTTCCCTTTGTGGAGGTAATCCAAGGATATCCTTTGGAAATACATCTTCATATTGTTTTAAAACTGGGTGCTCTAATAGATTACTACCACCATTATTATAAAAATTGTTGATCACTTGAACAATAAAAAACTCACATCCTTTCCAGCAACTCCTCATGACCTACATTTCTCTCACCAAGTGAAATGATGTGGGTTTTATTTTTCCTTACATCATCGTTATTTTTCCCTTCTCATTAAGGAATTCGATTGATTTCTCAAAGCAATCAATATTGCTTATATGCCATGCCAAATAATTCATGTCAAGTAATGCAACATATGGCCCTAGTGGTAAAAAATTAAAATTAGTTGTTATATTCATGCCTTTTAGCACCAAGGGGCATGATTTAAGGATATATTACACTCTTCTCTTGGTCCTTGTGGCTAGATGGACCAACCACAATTCTTTGTTTTCTTATTTAACCAAATTGCACTTTTATCCAATTGTTGGATTGATAAAATTGATATTTGAACAAAAATTAATTAAAATTGAAATACTTTGATCACGAAGCTTACTTTCCATTTCAATAATCGATTCCTAGTGATAAACTTGTTGATTTTCTAATGTTGTGTAAATTTTTGGCATGTTCTAGGCCACGTCATTGACTGTCTCATCCTCTTGTGCACTATATAGCTTCAAGCCATCCTTGTTGAATTGGGGACAATCCCTTTTCTGATGATTTTCCCCACAAATCCATGTTCCAATGATTTTCCCCATTTGAAGTCAAGCCATTAATTCTTGCCATGTCAACATTGTGTTGTCACGTGGCACCCACATGGACCACATGTGGCATCCCTCAAAACCCTTGTGGACCACACGTGGAATCTCTCCACAGCCTCGTGGAAGTTTCATGTCAATGCGCCAAGCCATTTGGAACTGCCACATCATCAATTCCTATCCACTATTCCACCCCCTTGGCTTGCGATTTAAACATGTGTGTGTGTGTACACACGTGTTCACTATACGGGGCCCAATTATTAAACATATATAATTAAAATATATACACCCACGCCCCCTTTAGTCAATCAATGACCTTCATCTGCCACATATATCAATGGTTTAGATCAAATGAGGATCCCCCCATCGCTCATGTCATGGGGAGGGGGTTCCCTTAGTTGTGGTTCTGCTTGCAGTTCCACGTTTGAGATCGAATGGTTGACCTTTTACTAGACCAAATCAACGGAATGAGGAGGGGTACCCCCATGTCATATAGAGAAGGGGGTACCCCGACATGGTACAAAGAAGAGGGGGGTGGGGGTCACTCAGTTAATGTTCCACCCCTCCCAGAACCATGCCACCTCACAATACTATGGGGTGAGGTAGAAATGTGGTGGGCCTTGTGGACACCATATCAATCTCCCGTTTATGTAATTATGATATGTGACAGGACTCGTGACTGTCCCGTCCACCTCCCAACCACGTAAGTTTCCTCGTCATCCTCATGGCCACGTAATCACATCCTGTGCCCCACTTGACCCTTTGGTTGAATTCCTTGAAATTTTATGCTATGATTAAATGAAGGTGTTTGGTCCCGAATCCACATGTTTCCTCATCCTCGACACTTCCATACATATATTTACACACACCACACACCGTCATATATTATATTATTTATATATATATATATATATATATATATATATATATATATATATATATATATATATATATATATATTATATATATATATATATTATATATTATATCTATATATATATATATATATATATATATATATATATATATATATACACACACACACACACACACACACACATGTTCATTATACATTTCCCAATTATTAAATTTATATAATTAAAATATATACACTCACACCCCCTCGGCTGATCAATGGTATTCATCCGCCACATAGATTGATGGTTGAGATCAAATGAGGACCCCCCCGCTGATGTCATCGGTGTTGGAAAATCAGAAAGGCCATAAATATTTTGTTGTTCTTGATAATTACTTGTGATGTTTCTTATTATTACAATTCTTTATATCTTCTTTGTTTTGTTCATCAATAAATTACCAAAAGTAGCAGTACATAAAACAACAGACACAAGATGTAGGCACATGCCAGGGAAAAACCCCCCTCGAGGGGAAAAATCAATCAAGATAATTCTTCCTTTCAATAGTATGCTTTGAGACTTTTCACCCTAGAACAATACCAAACCTTCCCTCCACACCAAGTCAGCCTCCCAGAATTTCAACCTCTTCCCAACAATTTCGACTATACAACAACTTACGACAATTGACAGCTTCCAGCAATAGTGAGACTCAGAATACTTCGATCTCCCAATCTAGGGTATGAAATAGAGAGAGAGAGAGAGAGAGAGAGACCAAAACTTAGATTTTATTTGTCTCCTCAGACTTCCCCAAACTCGCACTCACTTCAGCCTCCCGACAACAAACTTTCCCAGCTATGAGATAACTTCGCACTTTTACCCAATAACAAGATATTTTTGCACTTCTTCCCAACTACAAGTGATTTCAAACTTGATGAGAGAGTGATGCTACAAATGAATTCGATGTGCTTCCTTTTATATTCTTCTTGTGGGGTCGAATAGGGTCCTTAACCTGACTTGACATTCCCTTAGTCCAACATGGTGTGGAGGTTACATAATTCATATTTGACTCAATACTTAAATTTTTTACATTATTCAAAATCCCAAGACAGGTCCCTTTAAATGTACAATAATTATATAGACTGAGAATAAATACTAGAAGTACTCAATGGGCAATTTGAACTAAAACATGGTGTCCCAATCACGAAACCCATGCTTTAATAAGTCACAGTAATAATAATAAAAGTTCTTTTATTTATTCTTTTGACAAGTACATTACATGATGACTCAAGTACATTATTGGAGACCGAACATAGTTACATTTTCAAACACTTCCTCCTCACCATGGAAGTATTCATAATGTACATATATAATGGAAGATCTCAAACTTTAGGCACCACAATGCCACAGACTAAATTCCTGACTAGGGGAATCTATCCAAACAGTCACTCAATAGTTTAGGCACCTCAATGACATGGACTAGATTCTTGACCAAGGTAATCTATCTAGGTGGGACTAAGGTGGAGTCAAAATTTCAGCCCCTCTAGGTATCATCAGGCTTACTTTCTAACCATCAACCCAAAAATACAGGTGTGTATCCAAAACATAGCCCTTTGATTAACACCACCTTTCTAACTTCTAGACATCAACACAATGTGCCGAGCAAATGTCCTTCGAGTCAATGCTTCACTCACAAAGCCTCAACACCCCTTTATCCAACATATCAATAATAACCAATATCTCCTTATCAAACTGATTGGTAACCATCATGCTATCAAAACCTTCGAGAGATTCAGTTGTACAAACACAACCCCAGTCAATAATATACTTTCACATGTACATAATCAAATAAAAATATTTGGGGTCTTTCTGACAACTTGATGTTGATTCTCAACTTTCCATAGTAGGAGTATCAATCAAATATTTGATCAAACATTCCTCAGGAATATGTTTTCCTTCCTACTTCTCATGTAGCAATATATCCTTCGAAATTTATTCTTCCACTAACACCAAGCTAAGCCCTCTCTCTCAACTAGGAATCACCTCTTTATCTAGACTCCCTCTTAATCTTGGGGAGATATTTTCTATTCATGCTTCCTACAAGAGATCAACTTCTTCTTTTTCAACATCGAAGAATATTTCGTGGCTTCCAACCATTTCATGAAAGTTATCATCAACCTCATCATGCTTATCACATGAACGAGCATCTTCACCAAGTTGAAGATTGTGTACCTGCACAACTTAAATAGAAAGTACAACCAAATTTATAGAAGAATGATGTTAGTCATATTAGAATCATAGAAGCATTTCATATTATATCATATACCCAAACTCAATTACAAACAAGAGACATATACTCTTCAACATCTTGCTTGGGACTTTATTATATACCCTAGACTACTTTAATACAACATTCATTCCATCTAAGGTGTCAATGTGTCTTCCAAAGATATGACATAACTTACTACAACATATAAAAAACCCTAGAAACAATTCACACAAATACAGATCTACAAAGCATCTATCACCCTTTAAAAATACATATTTCATACTTCTCACTAGGGATTCATACAAATCATAGATTTCATACAAAACCTAGATTTCATACAAAAGAATCAATCAAAGTCAATCACAACTTATTCATTAACTTTACCAACTTCCACTAGGGTTAGTTCCAACCCCTAGATTTTAAATCAACCATAAATCAGTCATTAACATGAAAAACTACCACTAGGGTTAGTTGCAAACCCTATATTTTCGATTAATCATCATACTGAACCAAAAATTCAAATTTCAACAATTCCTTCACAAATCTCAAATCATATAGTCAAAATTCATCAGATATTTCTACTTCAACTAAGGTTCAACTCCAAAACCCTAGAATTCCATTTCAACAATCATTACATACATAGATCTTAGATTGTTACATTTCGCACTATACAATGTCACTACTAGGATTTAACTGCTAAACCCTAGATTTTTCATGTTCAACAATCATCTAATAGATTTCAGATTGTTATATCACACATACTAGATAATTTTAAATTCCCTAGGGTTTAACTATAAAACCATAGATTTCCAACTATCATCATCCTAGAATATCAAACAAGGACTTCCACTAAACCCTAAAATAAGGCCTTCCATTAAGTCCTAAGACTTATGACCATCAATAACTAGGACAACACATATATATAGGAATTCATAACCATATATAAGAATATCATTTGTCCAACAATATTAATACATCTGGCCAAGACAAGGATAGGGATTGTTGGTACCATTCTATGACCCTTTTTTCCCTCCCAAAACATGACCATTACCTACCTCTTTTCATCATTTATCCCTCAAATGCCTTGGAAATTGATTAATTAATAACTTTATAGTTGTTGAATTGCATTTAAATTGATTTAGGAATTTTGTGTTAATAAATTAGGATTTTTGGGAAAAATAACTACAGGAAGTCCCAACAACCTGTAAATGGCTTATCGTTTGACATGTGGCATGACAGCCAGGCCAGAGCGAAAGGTATGCGCGAAAAGTGGAATGTCCAAGCATGGACAAGCACCTATCCCGCAGCGGAAACAACCCTCCTACATGCACGGTCAACGCCTGGTCAACTATGGCATGTTGGCACAAAGGCAGCAACAGCACACAGTTACAGTCAATCCGATTTTTAGTTGTTTCCTTGTTTTTATGTGCGTAAGCTAGGATAGGAACATCTTTGCGTTTTTGTAAAAGCAGCAACAGCCGCCCATGGATGAACATCCATTTTTCAAGGGATGTGAACCGTATGTAATTATAAGGCCGAACCTGGTTATATGTTAGTTTACCTTTACGTTTTACGTTTACATTTCTTGTCGCTTCAGAACAAAGCTTTGATTTAATACAAGACTGCAATATAATCTCCGTGCGTTGTTTTAATACTGTGATCATGGAATAACAATCTCGGTGTACCAAGAACACAGACGGGCCCTGCGTACATGGTATACCGATATCATTTTGATTGCATTTACATTGTTATTTTAATTACATTTTACAGTCAGAGCATTTGATTGATATTCGAAACCGATATATATATGCACAGGGATTTAATTAATGTTTATATTTGTGTTTATGAATGCGCTGTTAGATGTCTATGCATGCGCTTGAACAGACCCTCATCTGGATCGTGAATCATATCCTATAAGGGATTCGATCCAGGGTTGCTTTGTAAAGCACTGTTATGGACTATGCTTAAGATTTTTACTTTGCATGCCTGTAATAAATGTTCATGAATGTTGGGTACCATTAAGCAGGGGTTTCATGTTTGGTGTCTCTGTAAGGGGACCGAAACCTTTAAACACAATGATACACAACATGTTATGAGTTGAATCTTGGCTCATAATGATACATAGTTTGATGCTTAGTTAAAGATTTGATTGATAGTTTAATATTAGATCAAGTCACAACATTGTAATTAGGAAGAATAGGCCTAGATTAGATCCTTTATGTCTATATATTTTAGGCACACGCCTCTAAGTCTACGCACCCTGGTCGATAATAAATTTAGCCCAGTCTAACACCCTAGATAGGACACTATAGGGATTCAACCAAGAGGACACATCTATACATGCCTAGATTTCATCATCATGCAAATACATTTCATATCATGTGTTAGTCAAACCCAACTTCACAAATATCAATAAGAGTTAGACACACAATTATCTTGATTATACTAGGGTTTGATCAGAAAAACACAAACATACCAATTAAATCAATTTTAAGACAATATACATGTCTTTCTCACACATTCCACCAAACCCCGATGATTTAGGGTTCCAATGTAGAAACATAGCAAACCCTACTTCAAAGGTTCCAAGATTTTAGACCTTATCACTCAAACCTAACAAGTTAGGATTTCCTGATCATACCAAAATCCAAAACATGACATCATCAATAAAACTTCAACTAGCATTTCACAATATCCCTAATCAGTTTAGGGTTTCAGACATTCACACTAGCAAAACCTTCGGTTAGGGCTTTTCCAAAACCTGTCTAGGGTTCACCATAGTTTATCAAGTATATGAGTGGGGTGGGTAGATTTATCAAGAGATGAATCACCAAAATAAGAATCACTAAGATTTAATACAACTAGTCATAACAGAGTTAGTAATATATCATCAAATGAATAAAACTTTCAATCAATGTATACAAAGCATACCTTTGTTTCTTGACTAACCTTATCTTGAGAGATCCTCCTTTCAGATATTTTCCCTAGTCGAGACAATAGAGGGAGAAAGGTGATTATTATTTGATATAATCAAAACTAAATGAGTACATGAACCTAAAACTGAAAAGACATGAGATTTGTATCTTCATAGTCCTTATCTCATTCTTCAAACTTGCTATTTGACCAATATTCTTAAACGAAACAACTTTGAAAAGGCTTCATACATCTTCTGAGCATGATTGATGTTAGAAATGAATGGGATGATTTTGTATTTTATCCCTTCTACCATCAAATTCATAGCCACCAATTCTAAATCCCTGAACTTCGCTTGTCAGCATCACTAGCTTCGTGTGTAGGCTTATTTACACTTCCTTTCACAAATCTAGTACCTTGTTCTTCTCGAGGATTAGGTTAGTCCTCTTCTTCCAGGATATGAAGTTAGATTCTCCTTCAAGTTTGTTCTCACCCTTGATTGAGTTAGGCATCTTCCTTGAATATAATAGGTTCTTCCCTGGGATAGTACCATGAATGGATCAGCCTTTTTATTCATTTTTCACCAAAGCTCTGATACCATGTTGGAAAATGAGGAAAGGTAGTAAATATTTTCTTGTTATTGATAATTAATTGTGATGTTTCTTATTATTACGATTCTTTATATCTTCTTTTTTTTGTTCATCAAGAAATTACCAAAAGCAACAACACATAAAACAATAGACACAAGACGTAGGCACATGCCATGGCAAAACCCCCTTGAGGGGAAAACCCAATCAAGATAATTCTTCCTTTCAATAGTGTTCTTTGAGACTCTTCACCCTAGACTAAGACCCGACCTTCCCTCAACACCAAGTCAGCCTCGCAGAATTTAGACCTCTTCCTAACAACATCGACTATACAACAACTTATGACAACTAACAACTTCCGACAACAGTGGGACTCGAAAGACTTCGATCTCCCAATCTAGGGTACGAACTAGAGAGAGAGAGAGAGAGAGAGACCAAAAATTTGATTTTCCTTGTCTCCTTAGACTTACTGAAAATCGCACTCACTTCGGATTCTTGACAACAGACTTTCCCAGCGACAAGAGAATTTCGTACTTCTGCCCAACAACAAGATATTTCACACTTCTTCCCAGCTACAAGTGATTTTGAACTTGATGAGAGAGTGATGCTCCAAATGAATTCAATGCACTTCCTTTTATAGGATTCTTTTGGGGTTGAATAGGGTCCTTAAGCCAACTTGACTTCCCCTTAGGCCGAAATGATGTGGAGGTTACATAATTCATATTTGACTCAATACTTTACCTTTTTACATGATTCAAAAGCCCAAGACAGGTCCCTTTAAATGTACAATAATTATATAGACTCAAAATAAATCCTAGAAGTCCTCAATGGGGAATTTGACATAAAAAAATGGTGACCCAAGCATGAAACCCATGCTTTAATAGGCCAAAATAATAATAATAATAATAATTTTCTTTATTCTTTTGACAAGTACATTACATGATGAATCAAGTACATTATTGAAGATCGAACATAGTTACATTTTCCAACAATTAGGGGAGTGGGGGGAATTCCCTTAGTCATGGTTCTGCTTATGGATCCACATCTGAGATCAAGTGATTGACCTTCAACCAGACCAAATCGACGAAATGAGGGGAAGTACCCCGATGTGGTATGGAGAATATGAGAGGGGAGGGGTTACTTAGTTAACATTCCACCATGCCACCTCCAAATACTACAGGGTGAGGCAGACATGTGATAGTCATGATGGCTACCATATCAATATACCAATCATGAAACCATGATACACGAACATCCCTATGGCCAACGCATCCACCTCCCAACCACATCATCCCATGGACATGTAATCATGTCTTATGCCCCACCTCGCCCCTTGGATGAATTCCTTAAAAATTTACACTATGATTTAATGAGGGTGTTTGGTCCCAAATCCATGTGAATTCCATGATTTCCACCCTTTATTGGCATTGATGTGTGTTGCAGTGTCGCAAGTGTGTTGTTGGTTGGAATTAATGGAACCCTGGTTTCTTGGGTTACAGGTGTGTTGGATATGCATCTGTATGTGTGGTTGCAGGTAGTTTGTGTGTGGTTGAGGTGTAGATGATCCTTGGTATGTTTACTAGCTTGGACTAGCTTGGATATGTGATGGATGGTCCTTGGCATGTCTAATAGCTTGGAATATCTTGGAGATGTGATGATCCTCTTGATCATGCCGCTGCATATAGGTATTGGTGGTTAATACAGGAGTTAGAGTTGAGGAGCTTTGTGATTAGGTCTCCATGTCCCAGTTTGGTCTCTGATGTTGATGATGCTATATATTGGGATTAGAGAAGACCTACAAGTGTCAATGAATGTTTGAGATGGTTGTACAAGTGTTGGAGGATCTATGATGTGTTTTGGAGCTACATACTGATGGCAGAGATGTTGTGGAGCATTTTGATGGCCCAAGTGCTAGTATGGTTTTTGGTTGGCATCCAGGTAAAACTAATTTGTCTAATGATGATGACAGTGATGTGGCAGTGATTTGGTGAAGTCTTAAATAGGTTTCAGTGACTTCCATAGGTCCTACAAAGGCTTATGTAGCTTTGGAAGAATTTTGGGTAGGTTCTGAGCTCATACAAAGATGTTTTCCTTCATCCTCTGGCCCAGTCACATGGATGATGGATCATGGGAGCAACTGAAAAGCTCCAGTCGCTTAGAGACAAGACCATGTAGCGACCATAAAATCTAGTCAATTTCAAGTAGGCCTGTGCATGTGACTGAGCCTTTTCTCGAGTTTTTCTCCACATTTCTCACACTAGTCATCTAATTTTTGTGTTGTGGAGATGTTTTTGTTTGAAACTTTTCAGCATATGATCATAAAATATTGTGGGGCCTCTAGAAGTCTATTAAGGTTGAAAACATTAAAAGGTTAGTGGAGAAAGTGTCTTCATTTGTTAAAGAAGTCTATCTTAACCAAATCTGAAGTGTGTGAAAAGAATTGTTGAGTGGTCCATAACCTGTAGCATTTACTAAGATACTCAACGTAGAAAAATGATAAATAGAGGAAGGTTTTGAGTCTATTTGGTTGGTTGTTTTGAGAGTGTGAGTGTATGGTATTGTGGGGCCATTGTGAGTGAGTAGATACTGTTGCAACTACTCACATTGTATTGTAGAATTGAGTATGCATAATTCAATGATAATTTTGTGTTGTAGAGTGGAGTAGAATTGATAGTTTATGGTGTGTTAGAGAGTAGATATTGTTGTGAGTTGAAAATAAGAAATAACCCTCTCTAGGAAAAAAAATTGATTCAGTTTGGATGAGCAGAATGATGAAGTTATTGGGTTTCTGAAGTTGTGTGAATTAAGAACCCAATATGAAAAATTTATGAAATGAGGTTCACATGGAGGAAGTGAAGGCACATAGGCTTTAGAGTATACAATAACTTGGCAGATTCAGTGGATGGAACATATTCTCCATCCAATCAAAATTGGGTAGTCCAATGGTAGTCAGGTGACGATAGTTGGTCGTGGGAGCTTCCAACAGAGATATTTCCATAGATCCATGAGAGAAACAAATTTCTTGTATGATAGTGCCAACATACTATGTAATAAGTTGAGTCTTTTGGCTTATGGGTGTAATCTAATCCATGTACAATTTGTTCATAAAAATAATAAAATAATTGGGCAGTGCAACAACAACATGGTGGTTTTCTTCCAAAAGGGTTTTCACCACAAATACTTGTGTTCTTATGTGTGCATGCTTTTGTTTATATTTCTCATTGTTATTGTGTTTTAAGTTTATTGTTACTTAGATGTTTTGATAAGTAATTCATGGATGTGTGTTGAAATTGATAATTCAACAAAAAGTTTAAGATTGGTATAAAGGCCATAACTACTGATTCACCCCTCAGTAGTGATCTAGTTTCCAACAATTGGTATCAGAGCTAGTTCTCTTCAGTGAAGCTTGATTTCTTAAAGAGTAGATCGTGGATCATGGCCAGAAGCAAGAAGAGGATGTCTCAAAAGAAAAAGGGTTTGAAGAAGGAATAGATTCAATCCATTACAAAAGAAGCTCCAAATTGGAAAATCACAGCCAAATCAGATGTGACATGAGGTAAATATTTTGAAAGCATTTCTAAATTATGATTTCGATGTTTCATTTGAGTTACATAGTGAAGAAGAAAATGGCGTTCCTCATGCTAAGGTTGAATATGAATCAGTAATGGTTGTAATAAAATAATTAATTTCTCAAGTGGATAGTCTAACAACTACATGTAAAGATCATAAGAAATTGTTGCAGATTTATGATGAGGAGGAGAAATCTCAAGGAGGAGCTCACTACCTTGAGGACCCAGCTGGAGGATTCAAAAATAAATGAATAATTAATGTGAAACAAGTAAACGGAAAAGAAAGATTTTGTAGAAGCGCTTGAAAATGTAGTAGATAAATTAAGAAAGGAAATTGAAGAAAAAGACAAGTAGCTTGGAAAAATTAAGTGTAACATTGCAGTGAACAAATACAACTCTAATATTCAAAGAGGAGATGCAAATTCAAATGTAAGAAATATTAATAGAATAGATTCAAAGAACCCTTCAATGAAATTTGTGAGCAACCATGACAATGTTGGACAAAAGAGGCAGCAAATTCATAAGCAGTAAAGAAGAGATCCGAAAGGAGTTTCTATGCCAATAAAATCATGCACTCCTAGAGTTGATAGTAGCAGAGTTCAAAGGAGAAATTAGAATTCATTTTCAGCTTTAATGAACGAGATTGAGTGTTTCAATTGTCACCAACTTGGACATATTGATGAGCCTCATCATTGGGTAATTAAATGGGCCTTAATTCACCTCCTATCTTAGTCAAACCAACTATTCTCATAACTTACTGCATACTTTTGATTATATTTTGTTTATGAGATGAGTTAGAGTTGGATATTTTGCTTTGTGGTGTAATGTGCATTTAATGTAGGATTAAATGATAAAATAAAGGAATTTTGGCAAAGTCCTTGGTCAAAAATCCAATGGGAAAAGGGAGAGGAATTATAGGAGGTAAATCCTCCTCATTTATTACCCCTCCATTCGAATATTCCTCCATCAGCTCGGAGTGCAAACAACCAAATCATGAGGACTAGAAGGCAACTGAGTAAGTGAAAGATAAAGCACCAGTTTATCTCGAGTTTGGGAGCTGAGCCTCCCTAATTTTAAGGAAGTCGTTGGAGAGTTTAGATGTATAAGTAGACAGGCCTAGGACCTTAGTAGGATTCGGATTTTTGATTGTAAAACTCTACTCTATTTTCGAGCTGCAAGACTTGTAACAGTTTTTGATGTAATCCATTGTTTTGATAATAAGAATGAGTTTTGTTTTGAGCCAGCATTGAGTTGACTCAGAGGGCTGGAGCTCTTGGGTTAGGGTCTAACCCTAGCAGCCAAGGCTCCTCTTTATTGTACATGTATGTTAGCATAGATTCATATTTTAACTGTTAATTTGCTTAAGTAGCTGCATTTCCATTACAACAATGTAGATTATATTGGTTGTATGTTAGTTTGCTTCCATTCGTGCCTTCTTTCAATTAGCAAGTTAGCAAGGAGAAAAAGGATCACCATAAGGTTGTCAATAGGTGTCTTGGCCTCACTTCCTCCCTTTGGGACCAGGAACTTGAGGAAGAGACCCTTCAGTAGCCCCAAAAACACAAATTTCTAGTTCTTGCATGAGCTTTGGAGTTTGTTGTCTTGATTCAGCATTTGGCTTATTTCATTGTCATCTTTTTCCATTACTCCATTTCTGCAATAAGATCTCACTCATGCTTTCATTCCCTTTAGGACTCTCTTCATGCATAATATAGGCAATTGATTCATGCTTTTCTAGTTTATGAAAATGTATCTTGTTGCATAGTTCTTGGGAAACACATATGTTTTAAGCACAACAGGTACTTCAGGAGGAGACCCAGACTTCATCACCAGTAGCCACCTTCCACTTCATCCACCCTAGCCATCTTGTTCCACCATCATCCTCACTAGTTTTTTTCATTTTTCATTGAAGTTCCCCTTGATACATTGAGTGAATCTAGCCATCTCTGATCTTGGATATTGACTCCTGAGTATTCCTAGACCTTCTAACACCCCATCCCACTCATCGCACACCTTTTATAAGCTTCCCAATAGCTCCAACACCTCATAATTAGCTCTTAGCCGTATCCTGTAGGTTTTCTATAATTCTTATAGGATCATCATGTAGGTTTCTAGTACATCTTGTAGGTTTTCCTGAAACAACCGGTTTTGAGGCTGAATTGATGGGGAACCTCTAAGAAGTCACAAAAAGCCTCCTACAATCATTCCACACCATCCAACCACTCCATAAGCCTTTTAGCCATCCTCAATCACCTTCCATCCACCTGTCACATCCACAAGAACAATTAATTTGCATACTTGATTTTGCCTAAAAAACCAAAAAATTGAAAACAGATTTAATTTAGTTTTCTTGCTTACACATTAGTATGGTTTGATGCTCTTTTCTTCTGTAACTTAGGTAGAAACATTAGGCTAGTGTTGATTTAGAAATTCTACTTAGCATAGATGTTTATATGGTTAATTAGGATATGGTGTGATTTAACATTACATGTTGTTTTCTTCATTACTGCAGTAGAGTAGCTCTCTTAGAGTAGATTTGTTATTCTTCCATCAAAGAATCAAGCTTCTTCTGACTCTATAGAAGTCTCACTTGGAACCTTTGGGGTCTCTCTCTGGATGAATAGTGACAACATGCAGGACCTTCACTTTTACTTGTGCATATATCATTGTCACCTCCAAGTTTGTATGAACCCCAGGTTGATAAGTAAAGCTGGTAGCCAAGGAGTTGCAGCATCCTTGCTACAATACTGACGCTCATCACCTTTTGGTGTTGTTGTCGGGGAGGTGTCTGAGTAGAATGTGATTACTGCTTTCTTTTCTTCTATTTCTTGTCTTCAATTTTCTGCCATTAGTTTATTTCTGCAAAATAATATAGTAGCTTCCTTTCTTTCATTTGTCATTATCTTCTTTACTTTCCATTTTGCAAGTAGAATTTCAATTCAATAAGTAGCTTTTTCATTCTATCAGTGATTTTCATTCAATCAGCAATTTCATTTCTACAAAGTACTTTCCAGCCTTAAAGTTTTTACAAAAACCAACCCAAAGACATTTCCTTTCATGCCTCATAGGAATAGGGACAATTTAGGAATTTTTTTGCCAAATACCCCCACTACATCCAACAAACAACCTTATCTATTCTTTGGTGGTTGTGAACTAGAGGAACCTTCAACCTGACATATTTGAAGAACCTACAGGGGAAGAAGAAGAAGAAGAACCCATTCCTACTAAACTAATGGCTGAAAACCAAATTGATAGAGGGAGTAGAGAGAGAGTCGAGGATGCCTTCCCCATCAGGGAAACCAATGGGGACACCAAGATGAAGAATATAAGCCCCTCTACCATACCTCATTCCCATGGCCTGACCACAGAGGACCTTGGCACTTTCCTATTTGAGTTTGTTGTTATATGTCGAACCTATGACTATACAAATGATGACAAAAGTTAAAACTATTTCCATCTACCCTCAAGAATGCAACATTGCACTGGTTCATGGGTTTACCTGGAGATAGGATCACAACTTGGGATTAGATGTAGCATGATTTTAACAACAAATATTGAGACTACTGTAAATCAAAGGATACTAAAGAAGAAATTTTCAGGATGACCATGGGCCAGGATGAATCCTTAGAAGACTACGAAGAAAGATTCCAGCTCAGTTACAAAAGGGCCAAGTGCACACTTGACCCTGAGTCCCTAAAGCTAGTCCTACTCAGGGGAGTAAGAGAAGACCTTCTGGATACCTTACGCTTGTTAGCAGGAGGAGACATCTAACAATTACCCTATGAGGATATCAAGACTGCCTTTAGAAACCATTCTAGGGCAGCCATGAAAAAGGGTAGGAGTAGTCAACCTATGGCCAATACATCATCTTCCAACTCATCCATCAAGGGTGAAATTGTAAACATGTTGGAAGATTTCAAAAGTGAGATGTTGAAAACCCTTGCCTTGCAATTGGACACCATGAAAATCAAAAGGAAGCAAGAGGAAGCAGAGAGAGCCTTGGCCATATTTTGTCCTAGATGCACCAGGAGGTATCCTAGGAACGAATGTCCATTGAACTGTATTGAAATTTTCTCGATCTGTGAAGAAAACCAATCCACAGACAAGTTCCCTTCTTTACTAGGACTCAAAGCTATATATCAAGGAGATGAAGGGGTCGCTGAGCAAGTTTTCTACAACAACCAAAGGAGACCTCTTGGGCCTAGACCATACTGGCAGGGCATGCAAGGGTCATCCCATTCATATTACAACCCCAACCAAAACACAGCTATACCTTCTTGGGGACCCCCTACTCATCCTTCCTGGTCTACACCCCCTCCTTGGTCCTATGCATTTCAGTATCATTCCCAGGTAGCCAGCCAGTCATTTCAACCTTACGCTCCACCACAACCTCAATGGAATACACCACTCTAGGGGTGGAGGCCCTAACACAACAATGCTCCAGCTCTATTGCCTCCACCACCTACCCAACCACAAATCCTACACTCTACTCCACCCAAGCAACCCGAGATGCCTGGCCAGCCAAATTTGAACCCGAACAATAGGTAGGCTCAACAAGTATACAATGGGGAGACATCATATCCAGCTTATGTTGTAGAAATCTAGGAGATTAACCTAAGATCTGGGAGAATTCTCTTGAATAACCAACCTCCCCCTCCACATATGGAGGTTGAGGAAGAAAGAGAGGAAAGCAACCTTAAAGTAAATCCACCCTTTCCTGAGAGATTAGCCCAACCACTCCAGCCTACCCTAGAAGAAACTGAACTTCTGGGAGAAAAAAAAAATCTATGTGTAAAGATCCCCCTTCTCCACGCAATAAAAGATGTTCCCATTTACAATACGTTTATTAACGAGAAATGCTTCAAGCATCCATGGAGAAGAAAAAGGGATCTCCCTACCATTAATTTCATTTGGCTAATGTTCGACTTAACGTTGGGGCAGGTAATATGTCCGAAATATTTGGAGCCTGGAAGCCTTGTAGTAGATGTGCACATCAATGGCACCATTGTCCCACTAACTCTTATCGATCTTAGCGCTGCCATTAATGTGATGACCAAGGACATCATGCTCAAGCTCAGCCTCCAAGGGTAATTGAGGAAGACCACAATAGTTCTGCAACTTACAAACTATTCCACAGTCACCCCTGAGGGAATTGTGGAGGATGTGATGGTCTCCATTGACTCCTAGGAATACCTTGCATATTTTCTAGTTCTCCGGCCTAAGCCTTGGGAGGCCATGGTTGGCCATAGCCAATGCTTACATTAGCTACAAATCTGGGAATATGACCATCAAGAACGGGCATATGTCCAAGTAGTTAGTCCTATACCCTCCCGCTCAACCTTCTCTAGAGCATGATTTACCTTTATGGTTGGAGGAGGAGGAAGAAGATGAGGTTTATTCCACCCAACTTTATGCTTTAGAAGCAACCATAGGAGGAGGACAAAAAGATGAGGATGACTTGATTGAACACCTGCTCCAAATCCCAACTCCTATTTCGTTACCATTAGAAGAAGAAGGGAAACCCAGAACAACCATCCAATTAACTTATGCTTGGCTGATTCCAACCCACTCTGTGTCAAAACCATAGAATTCGGCCCAGAGAAAACCTTGAAGATTAATCCATCTCTTTCTACTCTCGAAGAGGAAAAGCTATGCAAAATGTTAAAAGAAAACCTAGAAGCCTTCGCTTGGAGTTACAAGGAAATGAAGGGAGTGCACCCCTCAGTGTGTACTCACCACATATACATCAAATAAGGTTTCAAACTAGTTCGACAACCATAAAGGAGGATGAATCCAGCTCTTAGAGATATAGTCAAAGAAGAACTACAAAAACTGCTAGATGCAGGATTCATTTACCCTATTTTCGACAGTGAGTGGGTCTCCCATTTAGTGTTAGTTCCCAAGAAAAATGGTAAGTGGAGGATTTGTGTTGATTATAGGGAGTTGAACAAAGCCACAAAGAAGGATCATTTTCCCCTACCCTTCATTGACCAAGTGCTAGATGGCCTGGCAGGGAAAAAGCTTTTTTCTTTCCTAGATGCATTCAGTGGGTACAACCAAATCCAAATCTGCCCAGAAGACCAGGATAAGACCAAATTCACTTGTCCTTGGGGTAATTTTTCCTATAGGGTCCTTCCTTTTGGCCTATGCAATTCTCCTGCCACTTTCAGAGAGCAGCCTTGAGTATTTTCACCGAATTAGTACATGATGCAGTGGAAATTTATATGGATGACTTTACACCTTATGGTGATTTTCAAGAAGCCCTGACTAACCTAGGCAAATTACTGCACAAATGCATTGAAATGAACTTGTCTCTCAGTCTAAAAAATGTGAATTCTTAATGACTGAAGGGATCATGCTAGGTCATTCAATATCTCAGCAAGGACTACAGGTGGACCCGTACAAAATAGCCATCATCCAAAGGGTCCCACCTCTGCAAAAGCAGCGAGATGTCAGGAGTTTCTTGGGGTTAGCTGGATACTACCGAAGGTTCATAAAGGACTTCAACAAGTTGGCCTCTCCTTTACTTGGGTTGTTGACCAAAGATTCTGAGTTTATATGGTCAAAAAGTTGTCAACAGGCCTTAGACATTCTAAAGGGTAAGTTAACCACTACACCAATTCTCTGAGGCCCAAACTGGGCCCTCCCCTTTCATATTCATGTTGATGCCTCACACAAAGCCATAGGAGCAACCTTAGGTCAGGTAGAGGAAAAACTACCTTATGCCATCTATTTTATCAATAAGAACTTGTCAAAGGTTGAGCTAAATTATATTGTGACCAAAAAGGAACTCCTGGCTATTGTGTATTCATTAAAGAAATTTAGGCATTACATTACAGGCTATCAAGCATTTATGCATACTGATCATGCTGCAATAAAATATTTAATGAACAAAATAGATGTGAATGCTAGAATTATAAGATGGTTGCTTTTATTACAACAATTTGATCTAACCATTGTTGATAGGCCTTGTAAGGAAAATGTTGTTGCAAAATTTTTATCTAGGGTGAATCTACCTGCAGGTGAAGAAGGAATGGTGGATGACCAGTTACTAGACGAGCACTTGTTTGCTATTTCAGTTCTCTCCCCATGGTTTGTTGATATAGCAAACTATTTGGTATCAACACAGTTCCCACCAAACTTTCCCTCCAAAGAAAAGAGCAAGATAGTCAGGAAAAGCGCCCCCTTCACCTAGATTGGGGGCAATCTTTTCAAAATTGGCCCAGATCAAAGCTTGAGAAGGTGTGTAAGGGAAGAGAAAGTTTTTGACATCCTTCTGACCTGTCATGACGAGCCTTGTGGAGGTCACTTTGTAACAAGGTGGAAAACATTAAAAGTGTTACAAGTAGGCTATTATTGGCCCACTCTCCATCAAGATGTGAAAAAGTACACTAGTCAGTGTGATCGGTGCCAAAGGATGGGAAAGCCTACTCCAAGAGATGAAATGCCCCTACAACCTCAAGTGACTTTCAAGCCATTTGACAAGTGGGGCATGGATTTCATTGGGCCTATCAACCCTCATTCAAAGCAAAAATAATACATTATTGTGTGCACTGATTATTTGACTAAGTGGGAAGAAACCAAGGCAATCAAGGAAACAACAGAAGAGAAGGTGGCTAAGTTCCTAAGGGAGAATGTATTCTACAAATTTGGGTACCCTAGAGAGCTAGTCACAGACCAAGGCAACCAGTTTACCTCCAACATGATTGAAGAACTACTCAGCCATCACAAAATCAAGCATAGGACTTACACTCCCTATCATCCACAAGCTAACGGGCAAGTGGAGGTGACCAACAAGGCACTGGAGGGAATATAAACTAAGGTAGTGAGTAGTAGTAGGAAGGATTTGGCAGAGAGACTAGTTGAGGCCACCTGAGCCTATAATACCACATGGAAGACCACCACTGGATTTACGCCCTATGAGTTGGTCTATGGGAAAAAGGCCTTGATATCCATTGAGTTTTAATATAACACATTAAGGATGGAAGCCCAACTAGATTTGGACCTCAGTCATGCAGAGAAAGAGAGATTATTCCAGTTGATTTGCTTGGATGAATTTAGAATGCAAGCCCTCCTACATGCAAAGATAGTTCATCTTCAGAGGAAGATCTGGCTTGATAAACATATTAAGGAGAAGCAATTTCAGGAGGGTGATTGGGCATTGTTATATGATTCTAGGTATAAATACTTCAAGGGCAAGCTAAGTACAAGATGGCTCGGACCTTATGTTGTGGAAAGATGCCATGATAATGGTTCAGTGCAAATTGAAACGATAGATGAAGAAGCCATTCCATTGCTTGTTAATGGGAACCGATTGAAAATGTACAAGAGACCTTTATCAAAACAAGAGTTCATTGACAATATCAATAAAATAGTGATGATGGTGGAGCAAGGTTCAGCTCCTCCCTCATCAAGTCACTGAAAAAGAAAAAGAATAAGGACTCAGGTGAAAACCTCCATGAGGCGCCTGAGTCCCATATTTGGGTTGAAAACCCCGTGAGGTGGCCCAATGATGAAAAAAGAATAGAAAAAGGAATAAGAAGATCCCTGGGTGAAAACCTCCCTTGAGGTGCCCAGGGAAAACAGCTAGGGTGAAAACCTCTCTGAGGCAGCCTAGTTGTTGTTCAAAAAAAAAAAAAGAGAGAGAAAAGATAAAATTGTTATTTGCAGGTGGGCGAGAAAGATAATCAAGGAGAAAAAATAGGATCCAAAGGGAACCCTGCCTCACACATATTCATCTCCCCCACTCCTCACCATTTCTCCCTCCATCATTTCTATCATTTCCACTCCATTGCTTTGATTTAGGTGAAGACTGTGTTTTCTACAGGATCCCTTGTATTCCTACAGGATCCCCTTAAAACCTACAGGATGATCCTGTAGGAATTATAGTGGCCCAGAAAACCTACAGGAATAAATATGAGGGCACGTGGTAGGTTTTTTGGGTCCCTAAAATTCATCCTAGGCATGATCTAACACCTCACCTCATCCACCATTATCATCCCTACACTCACCATTCAAAACAAAAAAGATCAGTTTCAAAAGTTTCTGCCAGTCATAGAAAAAAAGAGAAAAAATAAAAACAGAGAGGAGTAAGAGCATTACCTAAGTGTCCATTGCTCTACAAACACTCCTACTCCCTCTATCCATTCATTTCACCATCCTCACAGCCCCAGCCAACAACATGATTAAAGAATTCTGAGGGAGAAGCAGCTACAGGACATCTTGTAGGAAATCATGTAGCAACCTATCCCACAAAATTCCAATCAACAACTACAAGTCTTCACTAGGATGATCCAGGAGCTCAACAGCAGTAGAAAGATCAGATCTTCAGTCACAGATACCTGCAAAAGCCAAGAAACCATTAACAGACAACAAGAGGAGGAAGGAGAATGGCATGCAACAAATAAACAATGCAAAACCTCTGATCTTCGACAACTGCAACATGGCATCAAAATCACAGGTAAGTATCCCGATCACTCACTCATATGTCTTATTGAATCAAAAGTTACAAGGGTTGCGAGATAGTTGGTTTATAAGTGAAAGGTTCCCAGTTAACTTGGCCACCTTCATTCAGTTAGCACATGAAAAACTGGGTGTCCTCTCACACGTGGTTGAAGTCAACTCAGAGACAGAGGATGAGTAGGACAAGAAGTGGTTAACTATGGATCTACGAGGTGGGAGATGATTACGAAGAGTGGGAAATTATGAGGTGGTAGTGGAGACCAACAATCCAAAAATGGCAACGAACCTTTGCTGCCAGCACACCACCTCACCCCGAAACACCATAAAGGGAAATAAAAGATCATTCACATGCATTCATGCATTCCACCTCATCAAAAATACCTCACTCAAGTCTCTCTCATAACTTTGGCCACCCACCAGAAGTAAGGATCCATCATTCTGCACAGGAATTCCTACAGGAACATGCACAAGAATTCGTACAGGATACAGTCTATAGGATACACAGAGGTAGTCTACAGGATATGTAGAGAAGAGTTCAAGAGGGGATATCATGATAATCGTCCACTGCCACTATTCGAAAGAGGTAGGCTCTAGAATTCCATCCCCATTTACAAGCAAATGAACCAGAAATACTCCAAAATCGAGTGAATTTAGCAACTGCGAGGGGTGAATTACATACACAGCCAGATTTGTTTTCCTCCTGAATTTTTTTTTTTTGTCAACCCTCTCATTTCTCCTCAAGCCTCACAAGCAAGTTGACAGGAGGGTTTAATAGGAGAGAGCCCACAAACACTGTGAGGATACAACAGCACCCCCAAGTGCTTGAAATATTTACAAGACACAACTAGATGCGTTTTTTCGAAAAATTCACAAGGTATGATGATGAGGTGGCTGAAGAATTTTCTCACTCCCTCATTCCACATAGCAAAATCCATGCCATTGTTTTAGTTGGAGGCCTCACTATAGAGCTCACCGCAGAGCTAATCAGTAGGGTCACCACACTTCCCTTAGGAATTCCATGGATAAAAGAAGACAAAGGAGACAGTCAGGTGGCAAAAAGGAAATTCTTTTTAGAAGGTGAAGAACCCACAAAGGATAAAAATGGAGTCAAAAGGGATAGTATGCCATAACCATGGAGTGAGGTAGGCTACCAAATCATCAAATATATCTCATGTGAGGGTAGATATAGTGTTGTGTATGGCTACCATTTGAGGATCCTTGAAGAATTAAGTTTTGGGGTAGAAACACTAGTTCACCAAAGACTTAACATACCCTATTTCTTGATGCAATCACTCATAGACTCTAGCAGCAAAGTAAAGGAAGGAAGTTACCAAAAATTGGATCACCATGGGTTGATTAGGATCCTCTGGATGCCCTCCAAAACCTTAGAATCCCTATAACATGGTCAGTCTTCAGAGACTTGCCAGCAAAGGATGACATCAAAACCCTCACTTATTATGTTAGTCCTTCTGTTAGTAAGGAGGAGGCAAAAAAAGAAGAAGAAGATGTAGAGCTAGATAAGGATGAGATGGATGAAGAAGAAGCTGACACAAAGGAACATGATGAAGCATAAGAAGAAGAGGGAGAAGAGAAGGATGATGATGATGAAACAAAGGAGGAAACTAAGGAAGGAACTAATGGAGATGAGGAAGAACCACAAGAGGAAGAAAACATGAAAAACAAAGAGGAATAAGGCATTGAAATAGAAGGGAAAGAAAACAAGGAGGAGTCACCTAGGGTGTCTCCAAAGGCCACTGAGAGGGAGGCAACAACTACCCTCACTACTCTTAACACCCCAGTTAAGAAAAAAGGAAAAATAAGGAGGCAAAATCCCCTATATTTTAGAACAAGAAAGACCACAAGAATCAAACAAGGGAAGCCACAAATATCAACAAAAATTCCTATTGAGATTGAAGATTCCCCTACTCAAAGAGGCAAAATGCCTTCCCCTAAGTCACCAATCACATATGTAATGACGCCTAATACTAAATCAACTTCCTCAGAGGGTAAGGCAATCCTACAAGATCCACAACAAAACCTACAGGAAGCAAGAAAAGTCCTACAAGATACTATGTTGAAACTACAGGAAGCACAGAAATTGGAAAGCAAGGTAGGGGAGCAACAAGAAACAAAAGAAGAAGACCCAAAGACAAAGGAACCAAGCCTCCAACCTAACCTGGACTCCTATTACTGGTTTATTGAAGGAGGCAGGGTAATGCCTCAAAAATTTTCCATCCCATTGTTTTCGATCTTGAGAAGGAAAGGGCCAGAACCCACCAATGGATGCAAATCAACAAGTCAAAAGGGGTGGAAGACATTGGGCACATGGAAGAGAAGCTCAAAGAAATGGGCAAAGAGCTAAGTGTCTTAAGGGACAGAGAAGAAATAATGAGAGATCAAATTGAGAGGGAAAATGCATGGCTGAGGGGACAGCTATAGGAAAGGGAGAACCAACTAGCATGTATGGATAGCCTCTCCTTGGAGGCCATCCATTATAGGATGCTAGCTAAATCCTATGCTCTTTACCTCAAAGAACAATGGTTGCAGTTTCATATTAAAAGACTAGTACGAAGGGGCACCATACCATTTCAGGACTACAAGTAGTTTATTGATCTTTGTGATCAAAGTACACTAGAGGATAGGTCCAACATGGCTGAGTTTTATTTTCACGACATGGCACTCACAGAAATGAATGTTTGGGATCCTAATGCCAAGCTAGGAGATCTACAATTAATGGCTTTGGCATCATCGATGAACCATGAGGAGTCAAGGGCTATAGATATGAAAAGAATATTGGCCAGAGAGCAAAATGAACCTCTTTTCATCAGAGCTGAACAATAAAATACCATGGCCCTAGTCAACACCCATAATTTGATTACAAATGACCCTCCATTGGCACCTAGATATCTTGTTGCCCAAGAGCAAGAAATTTCACATTTTGAGGATATGTTTAGGCTGTTAGGAGATGATAATATACATGCCTACCTTAGAAGATGGAACACACTGCCACACAGCTTGAATATCAGAGAATATAACTCCCCTCAAAGGTTGAGAGAGACACTCAAGATGACACCTATGTATAAGCAATCAATGCAAAGGTTGAAGGCCATTTGGATAGGCCTAAAACTCAGTCCACCACTACTCCTAGGGATACTAGAAGGGAGGAAAGAAGAAGAAGAAAAGAGGCAGTGGGAAGAGGTAGAAAAGAAAGCAGGCTTCTATGAACAAGAAGAAGAGACCACAAGAGAGGCATGGGATGTCAAAGAGGCTACTAGAGCCATGAAGGACATGGAAATTGAATAAGTTTCTCAGAGGATGAGCAACAATTTCAGTAGGGGGGTGATGATGAGCCTCATCATTGGGTAATTATATGGGCCTTAATTCACCTCCTAGCTTAGTCAAACCAACAATTCTCATAACTTATTGCAGACTTTTGAATATATTTTGTTTATGAGATGAGTTAGAGTTGGATATTTTGCTTTGTGGTCTAATGTGCATTTAATGCAGGATTAAAGGATAAAAGCAAGGAATTTTGGCAAAGTCCTTGGTCAAAACTCCAATGGGAAAAGGGAGAGGAATTATAGGAGGTAAATCCTCCTCATTTACTACCCGTCCATTCGAGTATTCCTCCATCAGCTCGGAGTGCAAACAACCAAATCATGAGGACTAGAAGGCAACTGAGCAAGTGAAAGACAAAGTACCAGTTTATCTCGAGTTTGGGAGCCGAGCCTCCCTAATTTTAAGGAAGTCGTTGAAGACTTTAGATGTATAAGTAGAGAGGCTGAGGACCTCAGTAGGATTCAGATTTTTGATTGTAAAACTCTACTCTATTTTCGAGCTGCAAGACTTGTAACATTTTTTTATGTAATCCATTGTTTTGATAATAAGAATGAGTTTTGTTTTGAGCCAGCACTGAGTTAACTTAGAGGGCTGAAGCTCTTAGGTTAGGGCCCAACCCTAGTATCCAAGGCTCCTCTTTATTGTACATGTATGTTAGAATAGATTCATATTTTAATTATTCTTATGCTTAAGTAGTTGCATTTCCATTACAACAATGTAGATTAGATTGGTTATATGTTAGTTTGCTTTCATTTGTGCCTTCTTTCAATTAGCAGGTTAGCAAGGAGAAAAAGGATCACCATAAGGTTGTCAATAGGTGTCTTGGCCTCACTTTCTCCCTTTGGGACTAGGAACTTGAGGAAGAGACCCTTCAGCAGTCATAAAAACACAAATTTCTAGTTCTTGCATGAGATTTGGAGTTTGTTGTCTTGATTCAGCATTTGGCTCATTCCATTGTCATATTTTTCCATTACTCCATTTCTGCAATAAGATCTCACTCATTCTTTCATTCCCTTTAGCACTCTCTTCATGCATAATATAGGCAATTGATTCATGCTTTTCTAGTTTATGAAAGTGTATCTTGTTGCATAGTTCTTTGGAAACACATATGTTTTAATCACAGCAGGTACTTCAGGAGGAGACCCAGACTTCATAACCAGCAGCCACCTTCCACTTCATCCACCCTAACCATCTCTTGTTCCACTATCACCCTCACTAGTTTTTGTCATTTTTCATTGAAGTTCCCCTAGATACATTGAGTGAATCTAGTCATCTCTGATCTTGGATATTGACTCTTGAGTATTCCTATACCTTCTAACACCCCATCCCACTCATCACATACCTTTTCCAAGCTTCCCAATGTTCAGATCATTTTGCTTCTTATCTTGTTCATGTATAATGTCATATGTGTCACAACTTTGGACACATGCCCAAGGATTTCTTAATGCCTAGATCCATAAGACTGTCAGTACAAAAGAAACAACCAAAAAGACATGCACAACAAAGAAACCAACTAGGAACTTCAAGGAAGAAAAAGGAGAAACAATTAGGAAAGTGTGGTATTACTTTTTGTTCACATGATGAGGATGGTAAATGGCATATTGATAGCGGATGTTCACATCATATGTCGGGAGATAGGAGAAAATCTCACTTCTTAAAGAAAGTCAAAAGTGGTCATGTTGTTTTGGAAGGAAGTGAACCAACAAGATTATTGTTGAAAATGAAACAAGAAAATCTTACTTTGACTTGCCTTGGTCAAACTATAGAGAAAATTCGAATTTCCATTTCAACAGACAACTTGGATGAGTTAGCTTCAATGACATGGCTCGTGTCACCTAGTGAGCTTATATAATTTGAGTTGGAAGAGTTGAGTTGAGTTCAGTATGAGTGATTACTAATTTCTAACAATCTAAATCAGCTAAATTGAGTTATTCTTAGTTAGAATTCCAAATGTTGGAGGAACTAGTGGAAGGTCTAGTAGTGAGATGTGACTTCAGTCACAACTCAGTGATCAACCAGTTAATTGATCAATCAACCCAGAATAATTGTTTCATGCAGAGAATTCAAGTTACCCAATTGAGATCAACATTCCAAGGCAATGTACTATTAACTATTCTTAGATGTATAGGTGGTGCATACAGTCAGAGGATGAGCCTTAATAAACTGCACAATTCCTTGGAGTAAAATTCCTATGAAAGAGGGGCTTAATTCCTCATTAAACAACGCAAGGAAATAGGAGCTTGGAGGATTGGAAAAATGGGTAAGTATTGGCCAGAGTTAGTTATTTAGGTAGAAATATAGCTTATACACTTGAAGAGTGTGCTTAGGCTTGAGAAAGCATTGTATTTCATCTCTATTATTTGATTAATGCAATACATATAGGAAGGGGTTTTCAGAAGTTGCTTTCCCCTAGATATATCTCTATGTATGTGTGTTAAATATTGATGCATGTTTATGATTTGTGCTCGAAATTGTGAATTGAATTCCACAAATGAGTAGAGTAGATGTGAGTCTTGTGTTTTAGTAAATTACATGAGCAGTTTCATATCTATACATTAAATTTCTACAAGTATTGGGAAGTGGAAAGGCCAACCTTGGTGAAAAGAAGACCAATGCTGAAGATGTATGGTTCAATGAGGATCTTAAGCACAATATTCTAAGTATGATCCAAATTGTTGATGGAGGTAAGGAAGTGGTGTTCAACTCCAAAATTTGCTTCATCAGGAAAGAAGGATCAAAGAGGGTAATTTTTAAAGGAGTTAAGACACTGGACAATGTTTATGTATTGAAGGGAATAGTGAGCAAAGAAAGGAGATCAAAGTACTCTTCATCTTCAGATTCAGAGTATGTTAGGTCCCTATAATACTAGTGATTCCCCCATTACTATTGTCATTTTAGCCCTTATTATTATTTTTGTGCCCCTATTGTCCCCATATTGTTATTATTGTGCCTCATAGAAGCCCATTATTGTTATTGTTGTGCCCTTCTATATTATTGTTATGTCGACTTTGATTATATTATGACCCCTTAGACTCCTATATATAGAAAGGAGGTTTTTTCATTTGTATCATCCAAGAATTCTTCATTTGTGTAATGTAAAGGAGGTTGCCCCCTCAAAGAGGCCGATTTAGAAGGAACTGATCTATCGTTTCTTCTATTTTGTGAGCTGGTTGCATAACATTTGGTATAAGATCTTTGGATTCTAGGGTTTCATTACTCCAAACATGTCATTGTGGAATTTTTGCTATAACTTTTTTTTTTGCGACATTTCAGATGCTAGAAAAAAAACCCATTTGAGCTGAAATCTCACTAAACCTCAGGTCTGAATTTCAGATCTTATATCTATATTTTTAGAGATATGATCCAAGGAAGTTAGGGTTTTTGCAGGATCCCAAATTACATCCCAAACAGGTGACATTGGGAAAATGATCATAACTCTCTCTAAGTATCAGATTAAGATTTCGTAAGAAGTTACAAAAAAAGGATGAACTTTAGTTTTCTGTATGGTGTTTTTAGGTCCTAATGTTGAAACGGTGACACGTGGAACTTCGTACAAGTTCACTTTGCTGAACTAGTCTATAATGAGGTCATCGTGGGAGATTTCACATAAATCTTCCTTGGAGAATCCAATCTTTATCAGATTTGCAGGGCTGGAAAGATGACTCAAAGGGTTACCAAAGGACACAATTCCAAACCTTGGAGATCCAAAATTACAGAGATACAGCAGATTTAATATAAAGCTCCTACAAAGTGAAAAAAATGTGTGTAGTTTTTTTTAAATTTTGCATAAGATTGGTTTGAAAAATTAGTTTGGAGGAATTCAAAGGGCATAATGAAGCATTATTATCATTAATTGATGCCTCAAAGAAATAAAATGGAAACACCTAGCAATAAAATTGAAATATCTAGCATGACTCATGAAGAAGAGGAAGAAATGCAACATGATATATCAAAAGTACGAGACCAAGTGCAACAAAATTCACTCTCACAAAAAGTAATAGAAGCTAAGATGGATAGTTTAAAGAAAAGCATGGAATATAAGATGGATGGAATGGAAGCTAAGATGGATGGTTTAAAGAAAGGCATGGATGGTATAGAAGAAAAACTTAAAGGCAACATGGAAGAGATGAAGACAAATTTGACAAATTTTCTACAAGAAATGCTCACTAATGGTGAAAGGGTAGTAAAGGAAACTCATGAGGAGAACAAAAGAAATGTTAATCATGATTTATAGACTCTAATGGTGGATTGAAGACCCACCATGTTCCAAAGATCGATATGAGGAAGTTTGATGGCAAGGATCCTATAACATGGATACTACAGATGGAGCAATATTTCGATCTCCATAATGTGAAAAACGCACAAAAGGTACACATTGCAACTTTATATTTGGAACCAAATCATTTTGTATGTTATCAATGGCTTTTCTCTCGTAAACAAATTGTCACTTCAGTAATTTTTACGAAAGAAATAATAGCACATTATGAGGATACAAAAAACAACACTTTTTTTAGCCAATTGATAAATCTCAAACAAAAGGGTTCAATGATGGAGCAGATTGAGGAATTCCAAAAATTGAATATAAGGGTAAAAGATATTCTAGAGGAGCATAGGATGATGTGTTCATAGGGACTTTAAAGGATAAAATCCAACATGAGGTTCGCCTTTGGGAACCTGATTCATTAGAGAAGGCATTCAGGTTGGCAAGAAAAATAGAAAGCAAAATTATGACAACAAGGCAGCCTACCACTCACAACTATAAAGATGGAAGTGTTGTTTACCCTATCCTTCCACAACCTAAGAGGTTGACACCAAAAAATTAGAAGAAAAAAGGGCAAAAGGGATTTGTTATAGTTGTGATAGAAAATACACTAAAGTTGATAAGTGTGCTGAGAAGAAATTATTTTACATAGATTGTGAAGAGGAGGAAGAAAAGGAACAAGGAACATCAAAATAAGATGATATACACTAGGAACAAACCCTAGAGAAATAAGAAATGAATTCGACCATATCTTGTAATGCATTGGTCGGAATTACCACTCAAACTATCAAGATAGAAGGACATATAAAGAAGAAAAAGGTAATAGCGTTGATTGATTCGGGTAGTACCCATAATTTTATTCATTGTAAGATAGCCAAGGAATTGAATTTCTTCCTATATCTAGCACTAGAGTGTCAAGTGTGGTTGCAAGTGGAGGAACAATAATTTCTCTGGAAAGTGCCATAATATCAAGCTATCCATGGGAGAATATGTATTGAATATCCCAATGCTTTCCATTCCAATGGGTGTTGCTAATGTTGTACTAGGAGTCCAATGGCCACAATCCTTGTGTACAATAGATTTTACTTTTCAATAACTTTTCATGAACTTTTCTTCAAAAGGAAAGGAATTTGAATGAAGGGGTACCACAGGGAAACTGGGAAGATAATCAACTCTAACGAAATGACAAAGCTTCTAAAGAAATAACAACGAGGCATAATTTCACAATTATGTTCACTAGAGGTTCCCACATCGAAATCATCTATTTCAAAAAGTCTTGAACAATCATTCCAAGGTATTTGAGACTCCCAAAGACCTCCCACCTATTCGTGATCATGATCATGCTATTCATTTGATTCCAGGAAGTGTTCCTCCAAACATCAGGCCTTACATATATCACTATGCCCAAAAGAGTGAAATTGAGCGTATGGTTCGAGAAATGCTAGAGGCTGATATAATTCAACCTAGTCAAAGTTCTTTTTCTACTCCAATAGTATTGGTGCACAAGAAGGATGGGTAATGGCGCATGTGTCTAGATTATAGGGAGCTCAACAAGCTCACTATTAAAGATAAATTTCCCAATTCTGTCATTGATGAATTACATGGATCAATTTACTTCACCAAGTTGGATCTTCATTTAGGACATCATCAAATTAGAATGAAGACTAAAGACATTCCAAAAATAACATTTAGAACTCATGAGGGTCATTGTGAATTTTTGGTCATGCCTTTTGGCCTTACCAATGCACCTTCTACA
>APFE031335830.1:169866-185399 GCA_000404065.3 Pinus taeda
GAAAACTTTGGAAAGAGGCCATGGTTGATGAAATGGCATCTTTGCACAAAAATGAGGCTTGGGATCTAGTGGAGTTGCCGGCTGGAAGGAAACCCATTGGCATAAAATGGGTGTTTAAGGAAAAGACAAATGCAGAAGGAAAGATGGAGAAATACAAAGCTCGGTTGGTAGCAAAAGGTTATTCCCAAGTGTCGGGAATTGATTTTGGTGATATTTTTTCTCCTGTTGCTAAGGTAACTTCTATTAGGTTACATTTATCTATCGCTGCTGCTTTTTGTTTTGAGGTAGAACAGATGGATGTGAAGACAACATTTCTTCATGGGGATTTGGAAGAGGAGATCTACATGAAGCAACCTGAAAACTTTGCGGTGAAGGGTAAGAAATAATTGTTATGCAAGTTAAATAAGTCTCTGTATGGGTTAAAATAGTCACCAAGGATGTGGTATCAGAAATTTGATACATTTATACGGGGACTTGGCTTTACCAGAAGTAAAGTAGATCACTATGTGTATCATAAATTAATTGGTGACCATGTTATTTATCTAGTCTTGTATGTGGATGATATGTTGTTGGTTGGAAATGACAAAGAAATTATCCAGGATTTGAAGAACCAATTGTCCTCCAAATTCGACATGAAAGATCTTGGTGCCGCAAACTATATTTTGGGCATGGAAATTAAAAGAGATCGAGCAAAGAGGAAGCTCTATTTAAACTAGAGGAAGTATGTCGAGACAATACTACAGAGGTTTAATATGCAGGATAGTAAACCAGTGAAGGTTCTTATTCTTGTAGGTGTAAATTTATTTGCTGAACAATGTCCCAAGACACAAGAAGAGGAAGAGGAAATGTCCCATGTTCCATATGCAAGTGCAGTTGGTAGCCCGATGTATGCAATGGTCTGTATTAGACCAGACATTGCACATGTAGTGGGAGTATTGAACAGGTTTATGTCAAAACCAGGGAAGGAACATTGGACAACAGTGAAGCGGGTTTTCAGGTATTTGCATGGCACTAGTGATTATGGTTTGTGGTACCGAGGAAGACCAGGATTGGACAGAGTGTTGGATATCCGTGTCTTTGTTGATGTAGACTAGGCTGGAGATCTGGATTAGAGAAGATCTACAAGTGGGTATGTGTGTAACCTATTTGGAGGTGCAGTCAGTTGGATGAGTAAGAAACAATCTATAGTGGCACTATCAACTACAGAGGCAGAATACATGGCAACCACTCATGCAATCAAGGAAGCAGTTTGGTTGCAGAGATTGTGTTCAAGTATGGGGTTAGTACATGAAGCTATAAGGATAGACTGTGACAGCCAAAGTGCAATTTTCTTGGCAAAGAGCCCTGCATATCATTCAAAGACAAAGCACATTGATGTTCAGCATCACTTTGTGAGGGATATGATAGAAGACAAGAAGGTGTTGTTGGTAAAGGTGGACACTTTGAAGAATACTATAGATGCATTGACAAAATCTGTGAGCTTTGAGAAGTTCTCTTGGTGTAGAGAAACAATGGCATTGCAGGGCTAGATAAATGACTAAGCTCTCTTGTGGCCCCCTGTGGAAAGAAAACAACAAGTGGGAGAATGTTGGGTTGTGTTATCTTCTTGCCACGACTAGCCCACATAGTTAACTGGGGGTTAGAGGGTGGGAGGTCACAGGGGGATTGAGGGGTACCCGTAACCCCACTTTATGGGGTACGGGGCAGCGCCCCGGAAAATTTTGGTTTTTGACCCTATGTTAGGTTGGGTGGACGCACCTATGGTTTTGTGCATGATTTTCGTACATGTTTTTGGACGCGATGGTTTTCGATCCATGGTTTTGGACGTGATGGTTTTTAGGTCCATGGTATTGGATGCTTTGGAATGTATAAATATGTATTGTAACATTGAAAGGAACATAATGAAATATCAAGCTGGTAGTCCCGGTATTGGGATTCAGGGGAAAATATCTGTGTATATGTGTTTTATGTGTTATGCTCTCGCATTGTTTATTTTCTGCGTTTTAGAATTTGTATGCAGGTAATTTCTCTATAGGGTTAAAACCTACAATCGTCCAATCAAAGGAAAGTATTTACACAAAGATATTTATGAGAAGGAAATGTTGGCAATACTACATGCACTTAATAAATGGCGACCCTACCTAATGGGAAGACACTTCAAGGTAAAAACGGATCATGATAGTCTTAAATGCTTTTTAGAACAAAGATTATCTTCAAAAGAACAGTGAAAATGGGTCACAAATATGTTGGGTTATGACTTTGAAATCATCTACAAAAAAGGGAAGCAAAATGTTGTGGCAAATGCACTCCCAAGAAAGGATGAGGATGTGGAAGCATTTATTTGCACCATTTCTATTATCTAACTAGATTGGATAAACAAAGCAAGGGACTAATGGAAGAATAAAAAAGAAGTATGGTAACTCATTCAAAAGTTACAACAAAATCCCAATACATCTGATACATTTAACGGAAAAATGATTCGTTATGATACAAAGATCACTTATAGCTATGTAATAATTCCCGACCCAAACAAAAGATTCTTATAGAATTTCACACCTCTCCCTTAGGAGGGAACTCAGGATTTTTAAAAACTCACAACAGGGTTAAGAAGGATTTTTTTGAGATGGCCTTAAATCGGATATTCAAAAGTTTGTGGTGTAATATTTGGTTTGAAAACAAAATAAAGTTGAAATAATTAAGACCCCACGTCTATTACAACCTTTATCCATTCCAAGCCAAAGTTGGGAGGAGATTTCAATGGATTTTATCACAGGCTTACCCAAGTCCAAAGGAAAGAGTGTCATCATGGTGGTAGTTGACAGACTTACCAAGTATGCCCACTTTTGTGCAATATCAAATCCACTTAAAGAAAATATAGTTTCTATTGCATTTATGGAAACAATTCAAAAGCTACACGGAAACCCAAAGATTATTGTAAGCTATAGAGATCCCATTTTCATTGGAAATTTTTGGACATAATTATTTTCTTGTCTTGGTACTTAGTTAGTTCATAGCTCATGTTATCATCCTCAATTCGATGGCAAAACTGAGATAGTAAACAAATTTTTGGAATGATATCTTCATTTCTTTGTATCTGATAAACAAACACAATGGGTCAAATGGTTGCCTCTGGATGAATGGTGGTATAACACTTCCTTCCATACTGCAGCAAAAATGACCCCATTTATGGCACTTATGGATATCATCCACCATCCATCACATCATATTTAAGAGAAAATTCTAAGGTTCAAGCAGTGGAAGATCACATCGAGCATCAACAACAAGTTCTCCAACTCTTAAAGGATAACCTCACCTTGGCGTAGAATAGAATGAAACAACAGGCAAATGAACATCACAGTGAAAGAAGTTTTGATGTAGGTGATTGGGTATTCCTACAACTACAACTATATAAACAAATGTTCCTCAAGCAAGCTGAGAAGGATAATAAATTATCACCAAAGTATTATGGTTTGTACAAGGTGTTGCAAAAGATAGGTACTATGGCATACAAATTGGAGCTTCTTGTAGCTTCTCGAGTGCACCTATTTTTCCAAGCTTCATGCTTAAAGAAGGTTATAGGTGACAAGCTCCCAGTTGAAACAATATTGCAAGAACTAGATGAGGAAGGAAAAATCATATTGGAACCTGAAGCAGTCAAAGAAACAAGAACTTGACAACTACAAAATTGATCAATTTTAGAGTATCTCATCAAGTGGAAGAATTTACTGGTTGAATATTCCACATGGGAGGGTGAGAATTTTATATATAAGCATCCAGAACTACTCAAGCATTGAGGACAACACTTTTTTGAGGGAGAGGGGCCTATTATATCCCTATAATACTAGTGATTCCCCCATTACTATTGTCATTGTAGCCCTTATTGTTATTGTTGTGCCCCTATTGTCCCCATATTGTTATTATTGTGCCCCATAGAATCCCACTATCGTTATTGTTGTGCCCTTATATTTTATTGTTATGTCAGCTTTGATTATATTCTGACCCCTTAGACTGCTATATATAGAAAGGCAGTTTTTTCATTCGTATCATCCAAGAATTGTTCATTTGTGTAATGTAAATGAGGTTTCCCCCTCGAAGAGGATGATTTTGAAGGTGTTGATCTATCTTTTCCTCTATTTTGTGAGTTGGTTGCATAACAGAGTAGATGTAAAACCCCCTCCTAGGTCTATCCAAATTAACCATGCCAACTGGGGTAAACATGAGAAGAGAGGCTACTATGATCAGATTCAACCTCCTATGTGACCTTAAGGAAGTGGAATCAATGGAATGTCACATACAGTCATCCAACATCATCAACATAACCCTTAGGAGACAAGTCAACCACTGAGAGAGCATGTCCCTTTGTTCCACTATTGTTCTGTAGCTTTTAGACCATAGTTGCTCTCATGGTATGGGCAAGGGAGTGACCAAAAACCCGAAATCGCTCTCACAGGCCTGCTTGCCAGTGACTATGGACCAAAATTGCCACTATTGTGCCAGCAACATCGAGATTTGATCCCCTTTTCTAGCCTAGAATCTTGGCCACTACCGAGAACTTGTTGTAACTTTCAGAACTCATGAAAGACACAATAACAATGTTGATCAATCAAAATCAACCTGAGGACTAAGCTTGAGCATCCCCAATCAGGAATGACATTATGTCAAACACTTGGCATCAATGCAACCTATAGGTCTAGGATACAAGACAAAGAATAAATGACTGAAAACAACTTATGAAACGTAAACAGAAGGATCACCTCCTTCTCCATTGAACTACTATAGCATCAATTAGGTCTTTCATCCATTCATTTAGCAGTTACAAGTAAATACATGAAATAACCATGACATAAACCAGTCACATAACAAAGCTTATAACCAACATTAAACCATGTAAATATTAGAGATAAGACAACCATTAAATCCACATATAAATCAATGCAAAAGTAAGATAACTTAGTTTTTACTATTCATAGGGGAATCTGACCAGGTTCAGGACTTACACATACCACCCAACCATAGACATGGTTGAACCAAATCTCTCTTTCATCTAGTCACCCCCATGCCATATTCCAAGCATGAATATGGGATCTCATAGAACAACCAATCCAAGAACAACCAAGGGAATCTAGAGGTTAAACCACCTCCACCCTCATCAAACCATGATCACACCAAAACTGATGCTTCGATCACAGCCAAATAGAACTTTGAATGACATCCAGAATCCATCACTATCCTTGAGGAAATTTTCGGCTCCTTGTCTCTGAGGCTTTACCGCAATCCAAGATTGGATCACTAAACCCTAAAATGAGATTTCTCCCTCAAGATTTATCGTGTATCCTACCAAAACCGGTCAATGGATTCCTAGGCCTTTGGGAATGAACCTTGAGACCACCTCTGCCCCAGATTCTGAAATCCAACTGACAATTCCAAAGCTCAAAATTGAGATCAACATCCCAACACACCATGGCATCTAGAAAAAGGGTAGGCTAGGCTGAAAAACACTGTCATAACTCGACAAAACCATGTTTATGACAACAAGAGAACCATACACCAACATGCAAAGCTATGCATATCCAAACTAGTTAGGAAATCACACATGCAAAATGTTACCTGCAAGTATTCCTATTAAAGCTGCTTGGATCCTACTTTATTTTCCTTGATCCTTGCTTTCTTTTCCTTTCCTTTCCTTTCCTTTCCTTGCTTTTCCTTCCTTGATCCAAATCTAGAGTGCTCCAAGACTTTAAGTGATCGAGAGTGAGAGAGAGAGAGTGAATAATGAGAGAGCTCCCAAGCTAAGTCTGACAAAAGGTTCAATTGAAAAAAGCCATGAAATGGTCCTTAGAAGCATTTTTATTGACGAGGCCTCTAATTTCTTCATTTTCCATTATTTTTTTTCATTTTCCTCCTCACATGTAACCTATGACCTTTCACCTTACTTTTCTCCTAATTTCCTTTATTTCATAAATAAATGCAACAAAAATGACTTTTTGCATTTTAATTCCTTTTCCCTAGCCTTTGCCATTTTCCTTAGCCAAAGCACACATCTAGTGATACCCACTAGGATATCATTTCCCAACATTCAGCTTGGAATACATGTCCCTTACCCATGGTTTTATTTTTCCTTATTAAATTTTATTACATGAACTTTTCAGCAGGGTTGTTACAAAACCCTCCCCCTTGGGGAACATCGTCCTCAGTGTTAAACCACATCATAACCTCAGCAAAACTGCTAAAAAGAAAAGATACTGCCTATGGAGCTTTATAACTTAGCTTGTTGCGGTATTTATAATGAAATACCTTCTCAAAAGAAAAACATCATGACAACATACTGCATAGTGGAGATTTATAACACAACTCATTACGGTATTTACACCCATATACATATACAAATACCAAAACATCAACAAAAAATATAACAAGACCAACATCAAACCAAAACTTCTTTACCTCAACCAGGAAACAATGAAGTATGTAGGGGCCACATCTGATCTACCATCTCCCATGTAGCTTCTTTAGGCCCAAAGTGCTTCCGCTGCACTTTAGATTTCTCTATGGCTCTGTTCTTGAGCATGAGATGTTTCTGTTGCAGTATGCATTGAGGCTTCGGCTGGAACTCTCCTTCTTACTCCAACTGCAATACAAACCAATCAATAACATGATCAACATCCTTTATATACTGCTTAAGAAATGAAATATGGAAAACATCATGGACTTTCACTGTGGGAGGCAGTGCAAGTCGATATGCCACTAGTCCAATCCTCTCAAGGATCTCAAAAGGCCCACAATACCATGGTGCTAACTTGGCACATGAACCAATCCTCAAAGATATTTTCTTGGGCTTGATGCATAAAAGACACATGCTCCCCAACCTGAAACTCTTTGAATACCCTATGATGATCCACATAACTCTTCTGGATATCCACTTTTGCCTTTAGATTCTTATTTATAACCTACATTTCCTATTCCATGTCCATCAACATGTCTAGTCCAATAAGAAGCTTGTTCACTGGATCACTCCAGCTAATGGGAGTATTACAACTCCACCAATACAATGTCTTGAAAGGACTCATCCTCAATGACTCCTGGTAACCATTGTTGTATGTGAACTCAACCAAAGGAAGATACTCTTCCCATTTCCTTTACTAGTGCATCACATTCCTCAGCATATCCTCCAAAATCTTGTTGAGCCTCTCTGTCTCACCATCTCTGCGGATGATAAGTTGTACTGAAGGCCAAATTTGTACCCAATCCTACAAATAGCTCCTTCCAAACTTGGAAGTGAACTTTGCATCCCTTTCCAACAAAATATTCTTTGGGACACCATGTAGTCTCACTATCTCTGTGATGAACACCTATGCTACCTCACTGGCTAAATATGTAGTATTTACCAGAATGAAGTGAGCTACCTTGCTCAACCTGTTAACCACTAGCATAATAGAATCACATTGCTTCACTATCCTCTGAAGATCTGTGATGAAATCCATCGAAATGACCTCCCATTTCCATTTCAGAATCATAATATGGGTTAGTATTCCACTTGGATGATTTCGTTCCACCTTTACCTACTGATAATCTAAACATCTAGCCACAAACTCAGCCACTTCCTTCTTTAGATTCAGCCAATAGTATAACTTCTTAACCACCGTCAATGTCTCATGATATCCTGGATGACACGAGTATGGCTTGAAGTGAAACTCCCTCAAGATATGATGCTTGAACTCATTGTAATTCGGTACATAGATCCTATCTCAAAATCTCACCAAGCCATATTTTGGGAGATGGTAGTCTGCATCCTGATCACCTGTACCTGTACCTGCACCTATACCTATACCTGTACATGTACATGTACCTATACCTATACCTACACTTTGTTATAACCTGTGCATGATCTCCATGTGTTTGTCATCTTGTTGTCTTCCCTGCAAAATCCTATCCTATAACTCTATCCCATAAGAGCTGATAGCTGCTACATGATTTACCTGTACCTTTCGGCTAAGAGCATCTGCAACCTGGTTCTCCTTCCCTTTGATGTATCTGATCTCGAAGTTGAACGCACTAAGGGTGGCCAACCATCTAGCTTACCTCACATTTAGATTCGGCTGGTCAAATAAATACCTCAACACACTATGATCGATCATTAGTGTGAACCTCCTTCCCAAAAGATAATGTCTTCACATCTTCAATGCATGTATAATCGCTACTGGCTCAAGATCATGTGTTAGATAGTTCTTCTTGTGCTCACTAAGTTTCTATGACTCATAACGCACTACCTATCCTTCTTGCATGATAACTCCACCAAGTCCTCTCTTGCAACCATTTGTACATACTACAAACTCCTTGTCTGGATCTGCAATCTTTAGCACTGGTGCATGTGTCAACAAATTCTTAAGCTACTCAAATATAGCCTCACATTCTTCTATCCATTCAAACTTCTTGCCTTTCTCGTACAATGATGTGATAATATATGCAATGTGTGAGAAGTTCCTCATGAACCTCCTATAATAACCTGCCAATCCCATGAATGATCTCCCCTCATCCACATTCTTAGGAGCTGCCCATTCCATGATGGCCCTTATCTTTTTTGGATCTACTATTATGCCTTCCTTGAAGACAACATGTCCCAAGTAATGTACCTCAGTCTAAAAGAAGCTGCACTTGCTAAGCTTAGCATACAACCGATTCTCTCTTAGCAATCTCAACACTACTACTAAATGTGTGGCATGTTCTTCCTCATCCTTAAAATATACCAGTATGTCATCAATGAACACAATAACAAACTTATTCAAATATGGATGCAACACACTATTCATCAAACACATGAATGTAGCTGGAGAAATAGTTAAATCGAATGGAACAACAACAAACTCATAATGCCCATACCTAGTCCTGAATGCAATTTTGAAGATATCCCCTGCCTTGATGTGTACCTGATGGTATCCCGATCTCAAGTCAATCTTAGAGAACACCGCTGCTCCCTTTAGATGATCAAATAAATCATCAATCCTTGGAGAAGGGTACCTGTCCTTGATCGTTACCTTGTTCATCTGCCTGTAATCAATGCATAATCTAAGAGTACCATATTTATTCTTTATGAACAACACTGGTGCGCCCCAGGGTGGTACACTAGGTCTGATGTATCCTTTGTCCAACATTTCCTTTCATTGAAACTTCAACTCTACCAACTCAGGTGTGATCATCTTGTAAGGTGCTTTCGATGCGAGAGCTTCCCCTGGAACCAACTCAATAGAAAATTCTACCTCCCTATGAGGTGGCAACTCTGAAATGTCCTGAGGAAATACATCCTAAAACTGCTGCAAAAGTGGGTACCTACTCAACACATCCACATCCTCAACCTCCTTACCCTTATCACTGGAAATGTGTACCGCAAAAATTACACAACCTTTTCTGCCGCTATGCTTAGCTTACATAGCGGTAACTATCCTCATTGATTGAGGCTTCTTATTTCCCTACAAAGTCCTCTTTTGACCACTATCATTCACACATTCAATAGCCTTGTTTAAGCAATCCACTTTTGTTAATTGAAGGTATAGCCAATCCATACCCAAAATCATACTATACGAACCCAATGGAAACACATTGAAATTTTTTGTTATAGGCATACCATTTAACACAAACGCACAAGCTCTTACCCAATGGTGAACTCACTTCTTTGTACCTGTAGTCAACTGTACCAACCAAGATTTTGCATGCACTTCTTTTCTGAAACCACACTTATACACCAGGTTAGGATTAATATAACTATAGTTAGATCTAGGATCATTCAAAATAGAAATAACTTGATCACAAAGCTTACCATGCATCTCAATGATCGATGCCTGATGATCCACTTGCTTTTTGTCCACAACTACATAGATATGAGGAATGATATGACCAAAATTAGCAACTGTATGAGCCTCCTGAGCACTGTAGATCTGGGGTCTACCACCACTCTGATGCTGCGGACAATCCCTCTTACAATGATCCTTACCACATATCCAACACTGCAATGGCTCTCTACCACCGCCTCCAATTTTATGCTTTTCATGTCCCTTCTCAGCTACATTTAATCTCTTGTAAGTAACTACATTATCTTTCTCACTTGCATCTTGAGGTCTTCCTCTCTTTGGTGGCCAGTTTCCTTTAGCTTCCTCATTTCTCTTTAAGTCATGCTTCGGCTCAACCTTACACTTTGACTGCTCATAACAGTGCTTCAACTTTCGGATGGCCTCCTCCAACGATCTAGGATCATCGAATTCAATCTGGTCTCTGTATGCTACTAGAAACCCACTAATGAATCTCATAACCTTGGCCTTCTCCTCTCTTAGGTAAGGCACATATCTCAACAACTCCAAAAATCTGCTAGTATGCTCCTCATCTGTCATAGAACCCATATGAAACTCATAAAAATCCTTAGCTCTGTCATCATAGTACCCCTCTGACAAGTAATTCTTATTGAAGAGCCTTTCAAATGCATGCCAAGTCAAATCATCTTCATTAATACCTTTAAAATTCTTCATGTCTTCCCACTAGATATCTGCTTTACCTTTGACTGAAAAGGGTTATCCTTGCTTTCATGTTTTCGGAATAATCACACAATCTAAAGAATTTCCTCATGCCAAGAAACCATGCTTCTACATCTTACAATTTCTTCATTTCGCCATCAAAGTTAGGTGGATTTTATTTCTTGAACTCATCCGCAAGTATCCCCTATCACTCCTCCTGTAAGGATGATAACGATGGCAATTGTGATACCTATAGGAACCAGAACTAGAATAATATTTGTGCCCAACAACCTACCATCTCTGATCATTTCATATCTATCAGAACTATTATCACCATAAGACCTATGTCTACTAGGAGATTTGCTAACATATGCCCCATTAGTTATGTCCTCCTATCCATGGTTGATCCGAAGTGGCCCTTGCCACTGGAATTCTGACAAACTTTGAAGTAGTATCGCATTCATCTCTGCTTGTTTCTCTTGTGCCTGCATGATTTTGTCATTGTCTACTTTGAAACTCCTTATTTCTTCCCTCAGGATTCTCAATGTGTCTACCAAATCAAAGGAATTCTCCACACCACACTTCCCCTTTGATTCATAGAGAGATTCTATGTAGTCTACCACCTTGTTAGCCATCTGATCTCTTTCCTGCAAGGCATACTATGTCAACTAAACCAAATCACCATAAATCAACCTACCTTAGCATAAATAGGGGAGGATACCTTGTTCGCAAGATCATCAATTCAATGTGATGCATGTACAACATAACCATAATAACATATAGACATATATCAATAAGTGCATCAACACATAACCATCATTCTAGCTAGGTCCAGTCACCAATGCAAGGCCATATCAACAATGCATGCTATGAACTCACACATGACAACAACCATTAGTCCATTATACACATTGCCTCATGCAACTATCAACTTGCATAAGCAATGCCTAATCAACTACACATTCACATAACTGCATGTAGCCGAGCATAAGCGATCAGTTTTTGTAATAAACCTACAAGACTGATACATGTAACCAAATAACCAAGAATGCAACCCAACATACAAGGACGTAATCAAGCTGCATATATTCATATAACCAATCATATACTCATGACAACACATTCCATAAAACTGACATCAAGTTCCTCATGATAACTTTACTTCTACCATGATCAATATGATGACATGCAACAAGCACATGGAATGCAAGTGTAAGAGACACACACGTAATTGACATGCATGCATTACCAACACATTCACCCATATCTGTAGAATCAGATATGACCTAAAGAGAGTGCAACCATGCTCTGATACCAATCTGTAACACCTCCTCCCAAGTCTACCCAAAGTAACCATTCCAACTGGGGTAAACATGAGAAGAGATGCTACTATTATCAGATTCAACCTCCTATGTGAACTTAAGGAAGTGGAATCGATGGAACATCACATACAGTCATCCAACATCATCAACAACCCTTAGGAGACAAGTTAGCCACTGAGACAACCTGTCCTTGGGTTGCACTATTGTTCTGCAACTCTTAGGCCATAGTCGCTCTCATGGTATGGGCAAGGGAGCAACCAACAACCCAAAGTCGCTCTCACAAGCCTGCCTGCAAGCGACTATGGACCAAAATTGCCAGTGCTGTGCCAACGACCCCAGGATTTAAGTCACTTTTATAGCCCATAATCATGGCCTCTGCTGAGAGCTTGTTGTAACTTTCATAATTCATTAAATACATGATAAAAATGTTGATCAACCAAAATCAACCTCAGGACTAGGCCTGAGCATCCCCAATCGGGATTGACATTCTACCAAACACTTGAAATCAATGTAACCTACAGGTCTAGGATACAAGACATAGCATAAATTACTAAAAACAACTTATGAAACATAACCAAAAGGATCACCTACTTCTCCATTGAACTACTATGTCATCAATTAGGTCTTGCATCCATCCATTTAGCAGTTACAAGTAAATACATGAAATAACCATGACATAAACCATTCACATAACCATGATTATAACCAACATTAAACCATGTAAATATTAGAGATAACACAACCATTGAATCCACATATAAATCAGTGCAAAAGTAATATAACTTAGCTTTTACAATTCATAGTAAAATCCAACTAGGTTCGAGACTTCCACGTACCACACAACCATAGATATGGCTGGACCAAATCTCTCTTTCATACAGTCACCCTTGTGCCATATTTTACGGATGAATGTGAGATCTCATAGAACAACCAATCCAAGAAAACCCAAGGGAATCTAAAGGTTAAACCACCTCCACCCTCATCAAACCGTGATCACACCAAAACGGGTGCTCCAATCACAACCGAACAGAACTTGGAATGCCATCCGGAATCCATCACTATCCTTCAAGAATTTTTCGCCTCCTTGTCTCTTAGGATTTACCACAATCCAAACTTGGATCACTAGGCCCTAAACCGAGACTGCTCCCTTAGGTTTTACTGTGTATCCCGAAAAAACCGGTCAAGGGATTCCTAGGCCTTTTGGAATGAACCTTGAGACCACCTCCGCCCCAGATTTTGAAATCCATCCTACAATTACAAAGCTTAAAACCGATATCTACATCCCAACACACCACGACACCCAGAAAAAGGCTAGGCTAGGCTTAAAACCACTGTCATAACCCATAAAAACCATGCCACTGACAATAAGAGAACCATACAGCAACATGCAAAGCCATGCATGTCCAAACAAGTTAGGAAATCACACATGCAAAAGGTTACTTGCAAGTATTCCTGCTAAAGTTACTTGGATCTTGCTTTCCTTTCCTTGATCCTTGCTTTCCTTTCCTTTCCTTTCCTTTCTTTTCCTTCCTTGATCCAAAGCTAGAGTGCTCCAGCACTCTAAGTGACCAAGAGAAAGAGAGAGAGTGAATAATGACAAAGATCCTAAACTAAGATTGACAAAAGGTTCAACTAAAAAAAGCCATGAACTAGTCCTTAGAAGCCTTTTTATTGACAAGGCCTCTAATTTCTTCATTTTCCATTATTTTCCTTCATTTTCCTCCTCACATGAAACCTATGACCTTTCACCTTACTTTTCTCCTAATTTCCTTTATTTCATAAATAAATGTGCCAAAATGCCTTTTTTCCTTTTAATGCCTTTGCCAATTTCCTTAGCCAAAACACACATCCAGTGATGCCCACTAGGATATTTTTTCCCAACATTCAACTTGGAATACATGTCCCTTACCCGTGGTCTTATTTTTCCTTGTTAATTTTTATTTCGTGAACTTTTCACCAGGGCTATTACAGTAGAAGAGATCAACACTTTTTGTCGTCCTCTCTTGCATGATAGATATTTTAGATTGCAAAATGGGTGTGAGGCCTTCATAGGCTCAAGGGGAGCATATGGCACATCCTTTTTTTGCATATAGTTAGTTTGTGATGTTATTGATGCTTATCTCTTTGATTATGTTTTATTGATGATGGATTTTTACTACTGATGTTGTATTTATGAAGGTGTGATCAAGAAGAGAGATGGAACATGTTTAGGGGGAGCACTTTATATGATTCCAATATTTTGGTGGGTGTGATGGAGCCATGGTTCCTTGGAGGAGTTGGATATGCATCTCATACTATGTGCTCATATGTTGCAGATGTTTATATTTTGATTATGCATGGATTATTTGTTGCTCATATGAGTTGTCATGTAGTTGGCATGTATTATGTATTGTGGGTTTATGATTTTATGCATGTGTTGGTGCCATGGAGATTAGTACGATAATGGTGCAAGATGCTTATATTTATGATGGATTTGTTTCATATTGATGTTGTTGTTACATACGATGATGCTTATGTTTTTTAGTATGGTTGTGTTGAGAAATATAGGCCATCAAGAATAGGTGATTTCTCTATTAATGATAACTGCTTGTGAATTCTTTTTACTTCAATAGACTATGATATTCTCTTTAGTTATATTATTATAATGTTATTATTCAGCAAACATCTATTAAACCATAAAAAATAAAGAGACAAGAGACACCAAATGTAGCCTATCAACGGGGGCTAAAACTTCTCCTACTTGAGAGGAAAACGAAAATGGATTCTTCTTCTTATAGAGACTTCAATTGATGAATACCAAAACCAAGAACCTTGACCTAATTGCCTCTCCAATACCAAGACACAAAGCTTCCTTGAAAAGTTTCTTTGAGTCAACGATAGTCAACCATCTTATTTCTTCCTCCTTCTCGCCTACCTTTCAAAATTTTGTCCCTTTCATTTAAGCCTGTAATCTTTGACCCTAATTTAGAAACCCTAGTTGCAACTTCTTGGAAATTGTCACCTTCTAGAAAATTTCCGTGATTTATTTTCTTAGGATATAGTGTTCTTCTATCTTAACTTGGCTTCTACTCTGACTTTCCCTTCATCAAATTCGATTACCCAATAGTATTGTAATCCTTCTCGGTTTCTTCTGCAGTAAATGATCCTCCTCTTCTTCGCATGTGTGATATTAAAGTGACCCAAAATAGATACGAAAAATGATGCTAAATATTTCACTTTTCCTTTTTCTCTTTTTGTTTATGATGAGGGTCCTTCTCAAGTGATATTTGCACTTCTTGTTTCAGACTTGTTTTTGACCAAATTGATTTCTTCTAAATGGGAGTCGAGCTACCTGTATATAGTGATTTTCCCATGCATCTAAGCTGACTTGATATGGATCTAGGCCGACATGTCCTTTGGAGAGGTTTCATTACTCCTTCTTGAATCCGACTTACAGGAGGTACTTTTGCTTGGCCTTGGAGGGCCTTCTTATTCATTTGACGACTCATAAAATAATTTAACATGCCCAAGAAGGGTCCTTCATACATGGCTTTGACTCAATTTGACTTTATGACCAATCTTAAAGGCTCACAATGGGATCCTGTCACGCGGAATGAGTCGATCTTGCGGACAAGACAGACCTTCCTAGAATCTAAAGAAGACCTAATGACAAACAAACCAACCAGACACTATCTTTCTCTAAATGTGCTTTATAAATAATGGCAAACAAATG
>APFE031335839.1:0-21213 GCA_000404065.3 Pinus taeda
AATATCCCTATGCCCAAAAGAGTGAAATTAGATGTATGGTTGCAGAAATGCTAGAGGCTGGTATATATCAACCTAGTCAAAGTTCTTTATCTACTTCAATAGTATTGGTGCACAAGAAGGATGGATCATGGCGCATGTGTTCGGATTATAGGGAGCTCAACAAGCTCACTATTAAAGATAAATTTCCCATTCCTGTCATTGATGAATTATTGGATGAATTGCATGGATCAATTTACTTCACCAAGTTGGATATTTGTTCAGGATATTATCAAATTAGAATGAAGACTGGAGACATTCCGAAAACAACATTTAGAACTCATGAGGGTCATTATGAATTTTTGGTCATGCCTTTTGGCCTTACCAATGCACCTTCTACATTTCAAGGTTTGATGAATTCTATTTTCAAACCCTTATAAAATTTGTGTTAGTATTTTTTGATGATATACTAATCTACAACAAGTCTTGGAAGGATCATGTTGAACATGTTGACAGGGTATTACAAATATTGGAGGATAAACAATTATATGCAAAAAGCTCCAAATATTTCTTTGGAGTACAAGAGGTGGAATATTTGGTTCATATTGTATCTCATGAAGGTATGTTAAGGTAGACCCTAGCAAAATTACAATCATTAAGGAATGGAAAATCCCCACATCCACAAAGCATCTGCGAGGATTTCTCAGGTTGACAGCGTATTATCGCAAGTTTGTTAAGAATTATGGGTGAATAGCAACACCTCTAACAACATTATTGAAGAAAGATGCATTTTCATGGACTCTAGAAGCAACAAAGGCCTTCGAACATCTTAAAGAGGCAATGTGCCAAGCACCGGTCTTAGCTACACCAGACTTCACAAAATCTTTTATTGTGGAGTGTGATGCTTCAGGAAATGGAATTGGTGCTGTTTTAATGCAAGATGAAAGACCCATTGCTTTCGAAAGTTGTCCAATCAAGGGAAAGTATTTACACAAAGCTATTGATGAGAAGGAAATGTTGGCAATACTACATGCACTTAAGAAATGGCGACCCTACCTAATGGGAAGACACTTCAAGGTAAAAACGGATCATGATAGCCTTAAATACTTTTTAGAACAAAGATTATCCTCGGAAGAACAACAAAAATGGGTCACAAAGATGGTGGGTTATGAATTTGAAATCATCTACAAAAAAGGGAAGCAAAATGTTGTGGCAGATGCACTCTCAAGAAAGGATGAGGATGTGGAAGCATTGTTGTGCGCCATTTCTATTATCCAACCATATTGGATAAATGAAGCAAGGAGGGGAATGGAAGAATGACGAAGAAGTGTGGGCACTTATTCGAAAGTTACAACAATATTCCAGTACATCTGATACATTTAGCTGGAAAAATGATTCGTTATGGTACAAAGATCGCTTATACCTCTGTAAGAATTCCCAACTCAAACAAAAGATTCTTCTGGAATTGCACACTTCTCCCTTAGGAGGGCACTCAGGATTTTTAAAAACTTACCACATGGTTAGGAAGCAATTTTTTTGGGATTGCCTTAAATCGGATATTCAAAAGTTTGTGGCGGAATATTTGGTATGCCAACAAAATAAAGCTGAAACAATTAAGACACCAGGTCTATTGCAACCTTTATCCATTCCAAGCCAATGTTGGGAGGAGGTTTCAATGGATTTTATCACAGGTTTACCCAAGTTTGAGGGAAATAGTGTCATCATGGTGGTAGTTGATAGACTTAGCAAGTATGCACACTTTTGTGCATTATCACATCCATTTAAATCCAGTACAGTTTCTACGGCATTTATGGAAACAATTCAAAAGCTACATGGAAACCCAAAGATTATTGTAAGTGATAGAGATTCCATCTTTACAAGAAATTTTTGGACAGAAATATTTTCTTGTCTTGGTACTCAGTTAGCTCATAGCTCATCTTATCATCCACAATCTAATGGGAAAATGGAGATAGTAAACAAATGTTTGGAAGGATATCTTCGTTCCTTTGTATCTGATAAACAGACATAATGGTTCAAATGGTTGCCTCTGGCTGAATGGTGGTATAACACTTCCTTCCATACTGCAACAAAAAAGACCCCATTTATGGCACTTTATGGATATCAGCCACCATCCATCACATCATATTTAAGAGAAAATTCTAAGGTTCAAGTAGTGGAACATCACATCGAGTATCAACAACAAGTTCTCCAACTCTTAAAGGATAACCTCATGTTGGTGCAGAATAGAATGAAACAACAGGCAGATCAACATCGCAGTGAAATAAGTTTTGATGTAAGTGATTGGATATTCCTACGGCTACAACCATATAAGCAAATGTCCCTCAAGAAAGCTAAGAAGGATAACAAATTGTCACCAAAGTATTATGGTCCGTATAAGGTGTTGCAAAAGATTGGTACTATGGCATACAAATTGGAGCTTCCTGCAGCTTCTCGAGTGCACCTAGTTTTCCATGCTTCATGTTTAAAGAAGGTTATAGGTGACAAGCTCCTAGTTCAAACAATATTGCCAGAACTTGACGAGGAAGGAAAAATTATATTGGAACCGGAAACAATCATAGAAACAAGAACTTGACAACTACGAAATCGAACCATTTCAGAGTATCTCATCAAGTGGAAGAACTTATCCATTGAAGATTCCACATGGGAGGATGAGAATTTTATGCAGAAGCATCCAAAACTACTCAAGCGTTGAGGAAAACACTTTTTTGAAGGAGACGGGCATGTTAGGTCCCCATAATACTAGTGATGCCCCCATTAATATTGTAGTTGTGTCCCTTATTAATATTGTTGTGCCCCTATTGTCCCCATATTGTTATCATTGTGCCCCATATAATCTCTCTATTGTTATTTATGTGCCTTTATATTATTATTGTTAGGTCGGCTTGGTTATATTGTGACCCCTTAGACTCCTATATATAGAAAGGAGGTTTTGTCATTTGAATCACCCAAGAATTATTCATTTGTGTAATGTAAAGGAGGTTGCCCCCTCGAAGAGGCTGAATTGTAAGGCGTTCAACTATCTTTTCTATCTTTTTGTGAGCTGGTTTCATAACAGATTACCTTCAGGATGTCAAATTTGTGAGTCTATCTCCCTGTGATGTCAACATTCCTCTACATGTCTTGTCTTAATATAGTACAAAGGTTATTCTTCATGCTGGTTATTCGAATGTTGTATCCAACAAAATCTTCATAGCTCCTTTAGGGTGTTCCATTCTTATCTTAGGTTCTTTAAGAGACTATATTAGATGTTTGATTAATACCATGCTTCATTTGTGATGCTTCTATGTGTCAAATGCCCATATGAAAGAGTTCTTATCTCAACCAATTCTTAATTAAGGTATACCATGCTCATATTTCCAAGTAAACTTTTGCATCCAACTCATCCTACAAAATATTTTACTAAAGACATGAATCTACCTTCTAATGAAGACATTCTATCTAAATCTATGCATACCTCTTCTTTTCATATATCCTTCAAGATGAATTTATTCTAAGTGAACTACTTCCTTTCTTGAAGATGAGAGTTTCTTCAATCATGCCTTGATGTTGCAAATTGACGACCTTTAAATTTCTACGATGCTTTCTTTCTTCTAGGTGGAATATAATTTTTCCATGTCACAAATAGTTATTTTATGTGATGAAATTTTTTAACAAATATGGATCGAGGTGATCCCTTCCTGCTAAATGACTACTTCTATATGACGCCAAGTAGTAGCTTCATGAACTATTATGTGCATATGTTGTAGAGTAGCTAAGTGGTCCAAATCCTTTTATCTTTATTCTGCTAGATGGCTGGTTCCAATGACTAACTATGTAGACTCTTAATCTTTCCAACACTGCATGCTTCTTTTCAAGATGGCAAATCTTCTTTTGTAAAAGTAATTGTATAAATTATTCTAAATTCCTTCCTATACTAAAATAAAAATCATATTGTTAATAGATTAGAGATATTTAATAGTAAACATATTTAGGATCTTCATTTTCGGCTTCTCTTTAGGTTCTTCGTTTTCTTTGGTGATGTGAGCTTCACTCCTTTCCTTCCTCTTATTATTCTTCTTATTTCAAGGATCCTTAGGAAAATATATTTTATAGTGTCCATACTCATTGCATCCAAATCATTTCATGTTGGACATATATTTTTTCCCACGTGGTCAATTATTGTTACTTTTATTATTCCTTTGACAAGGTTCAAACCTTTTAAACCTTCCATTCCTCTTCTTTGATCTAGCAATGAAGGATCAAAATTTTCATTAGGTTCGATGTCATCCTTCACCTTCAATATTGTTTCTTATAAAACACATAAATACCATAGCTCATCAAAATTTGGAGTGTCCTTCCGAGAGTATATTCTTGACACAAAACTGCTCCTTTCGAGGGGTAAAGCATCGAGTATACAAGTATTCAATTCTAAATCTGAAGCAACTTATCCAATTCCTTGTAGTGGAACCCTCAATTGTGAAACCTTCATAAGATATGAAACCAAGTCTTCATATTTTGATACCCTTGTCTTATGTAGTCGATTCCTTAGAGATATTTTCTGACCTAGAGTGCTAACTAGGTATAATTTTACTAAATTGTCATAGATTGCTTTAGATTTTCCGAAATTGGTAATGAATGGAAAAAGATGATATTTGATGGATTCAATGAGAATACTTTGAGCCTAACTTCTCATTTAGCATATTTTTCCCATTCTTCAGTCTTATCCTTTTCTGATTCTTTAAATTTTCCAAGACCATGACTTCATTCTTTACAAATGTTAAGTCTATTCTTCTCTTCCATGGTTTAAAATTTGATTACCCATCTATCTTGTTGCCTTCTTTTCAAAATGAAGTAATTTTATTTGAAAATTGAGACACAGTGAATGCTATAGTACTTACTCGTCAAATAAGTTTCCTTCTTGATGTTAATTCCTTTAAATATCTTGATCCTACCAAGACCTTCCAAGAGACTTCAAAGATGTCATAGAATGATAACTTCAAGAATGGCTTCTAAAATAGTGGCTTCAAGTTTCTACAAAGATGATTGATATTGCTTCCAATGTAGATGATGCTCGCAAGACTGATGCTCCTTAAGTGATGTCTTCTTGTGGAGATGTATTTGTTGGGTATGTGTTATAGTATTTCCACGATTGGCCCTAGAATAATTTTTTTGGGGTTTGAGGCAGCGCCCCAGAGAAATATTTTATGGGTGTTGGGCATGAGACCCCCCCAAGGCAATTTTTGGGGCTTAAAGCCCAAGTTTTGACTAAGTCCAATGTAAAGACTCCGCGATTTGTGGGCGCGGAGCACGAAGTTGTAATTGAGTCATAGGGTTGTCCGCCCTTACTTTTGTAATGTAATGTCGACGTGAGAGTTCTACCCATGGTCCGCGGACCATGGGAATGTATAAATAGAGCGAGGCTTTAAGTGTAAAGGGAGATCAATAATTGATAGAAGGGATGAGGAAGCATTGAGTCTAAAGTGAAAATTCGAGTCTTTGGGTTGTAGAGTAGGAGAAGGCTATGCAGCTGATTGCACAAAGGCCTAGTAGTCTACAGTTGAGTGCGAGGACCCCTATAGCTGAGTGCGTAGGGAAGGTTGAGTTTGTAACCAGTTGAAGCATTAATAAAGAGAAGTTTTACATTATTTTCGTCTATATTTTCTTGTTTTATGCATTGAAGTATATTGGGTATGAATTGCAAGTTTACTGTTTATTTGTTGTGCGAACTTATATGAATATGTTGAATAAGTGAATATAAGATAAAGTATCTATTTATGTGAATATAACTAACTGTTATAAGAAGATAAGTAAGATCCGTAGTGTAACTTGGGGAAATAACACAGATTGCTACTCTAGCAGCGTGAAAGCTCCTCAACCCCTGGTTAGGGTTGCACGAAGGTAGATATAATAGGGTGTGAAGGCCTTGCATGTCAAAAAAGTGCACGAAGGTATTCATAGTTGGACTAAATCGACCCCTCAAACATCTCAAGGGTGTGGAAACTTGGTTCCAGCATCCCCCCATACTGCTTCGAGTGAGACCTCAGTCCATGCTCTGCGGGCTCTTGCCGAAAGGGCCAGTAGTACTGGGATTTGTTTGGCTACATAACTTAGAACCTGGGTCAGGCCCCCTCAAGCCAACAAATGGTTCCATTGCCGGGACAGGAATCTGCATAGAGATGTCTGATGTCGTATCATTGGAATCCAACTAAGAAAGAAATTGAAGGTTGGTTGGACAGGAGAATTCACGAGTTCATGGCGCAGGAGAATAGGAATTTGCGACTATCAAAGGAAAAGTGGTTAGAATTATACCTGTACACAGAGATCCATGAAATTTTCTTCACATCTATCCCTAGTGAGCTATATGAGCGGATCGTGATGCTAGCAAATAGCCAAGGAAGGTGGAAACTCGATAATCCTATTATGTGGACCCCAGAGTTGGTGCGCAAATTGGAAGCGTTAGAGGATAATACCACACACATTGTTGATCATTGGATCGATCAGATTATAGGAGGATTAATTACTAAGTTAATGGTAGATACTTCATTTAGCTATAGCGAGGCTGAGCGATGCTTTCTCAATGGACCGCGAGGTAAGTATGTAAAGTCTCTGAATATGTGGATTAAAATGTTATTGTGTGAAAAAAGGGTTATGTGATTACCTTGATGTCCAGAGCCATGTGAAGTGGAAAAGCCTACAGAAACAAAGGAAGTAAGGGACCAGAGAATAGCCCTTTGATTTCACCTCCACAAGGGGACGAGGAAGAGCTTGCGAAGGTCTCGTCGCGAAGTGCGATCAGTTTGATATGGCAGAAGATTCCGCACATAACACCCCCACCCACACCACCACCAACTTCATCGCCTTCACCTCCATCTTCTCCTGTACCACCTCCGCCACCACCGCGAGTTAATATGGAAAGCGCGATAAAGTTGCCTGTGTTCAAGGGAGTAGGAAACAAAGATCCAGACCAGTTTTGGTTCGTGATAAGAGCCGTATGGGAAGCACAGGGAGTGACATATGATAATATAAAGAAAGCGACGTTGGTCAGAACTCCGTAGGATTGCACGCTGACCTGGTATATTAAGCATTCTAATGACAATCCAAATGCAAGGATCGCGGACATCCAAGTTGCGCTCAACAGAGAATTTGGCAAGCTGAAGTCAGAGGCATAGTTGATCATTGGATTCAAAGAGATCATAATACTATCAGGTGAGACTCCTTAGGAGTTGTATCAGAGACTAAAGTGCACAATTCGTAAAGCTAATATGACTTTGATGGATGGACAACACCACAAATGGTTTGTAGCATCGTTGATGCCGCATTTGAGGAATTCGTTGTCACAATAGAGGTTAACGACTCAGAAAGAAGCCCTAGAGATCACGATAAGGCTGCATGAGACCCCGATACAAGATCCTAACTTGGGAGTTCAGCAGATCCACGCATAGTTGAAAACCCTATTCCTTGAAATGTAGAGTCTGAAACAGGATAGGACAGCTCGCCCAGAAGTGCACGAAGAGGTATGGTGCGTTAAATGTAAGGGTCAGGGTCATGGCAAGGACCACTGCTTGGTGTTTGAAAATTACCTCGTGGGAGGAGGATCGATGCCATTAAGACTAGAGGCACAAGAAGGACCTAGCACAACACCTGCTTTATGGTGCGAGATTTTTCAAATAAGAGGAAAACATGCTACAGAAAACTGCCATTTGTTACAGAAGTACACACAGAATTCACAACAGTTGTTCTATAATTTTTGTAGATTGGTTGGACACGATGAGCGTGCTTGTAGAAGCTATGAGCTGATGATGGATAGAACTCCCACCTAAAGAGTTCAGGGCAAAATGCGGCGCCTTCACTAGAATGCAAGAGTGGCGTGAACCAAATTTCAAGGGCATGGATGAGGCCGAGGTGGAGTAGGGCCTAGAAGAGGTTGCAAATAGTTGATATGCTACAATTTTGGAGGGCTAGGACATTATGCTTGTGATTGTATGAATATAACACATCCATCATGTCTATATTGTACCTTGTTTGATCTTGAGATGGATGACTGTTGTATGCTGATAGCTAGGCTGCGCGACAAGGGAGCACTCCAACCTCCTTGGATGCAGAACCTGCAGATGATGAGGTCTGAGCCGCGCGAGGAAGATACAAATGTGAACATTGTGCTTCGAAGTGGAATTACGATGGGAGATGATAAAGGCAAACAACTTGCAAATAGTACTTGGGTTCGCAAGGCTTCGACGAAAGAACCAGAGTTTGATTTGGAGCGCACTAAGGAAACCTTCATGGAAGCTAAGAAGAGCTTCGTTGATGCCTCCACTTTAGGAAGCAAGGATAGCTCAGAGCCAGAAATGGACCCATCTATGCTTACGACGTTCCTAGAAACATGCATGAAGCTAATGCATGAGAGTAAGGCTGTAAAGTATTGCAAGAACTCATTAACAGATGCACTGGGACCGCGACAAGGGAGCCACCCACAGTCTGGAAGATTGGAAAGCATGTGACAAGGATGGGAAGAGAAATGAGGTTGACCGCGCAGATTGGAGAAGATGAGATGGACCAGATAATTCTAGATTTAGGATCAGATGCAAATGTTCTGCCAAAGCAAACATGGGAGCACATGGGAAGGCCTATGCTGCAATGGTCTCCTATCCAGTTGCGAATGGAAAACCAACAAAATATAATACATATGGGGAGATTGCAGGGAATCACTGGATATTGAAGGGGCAAGCACGCTAGCAGAATTTGAAGTGATAGAGATTGTTGATGATAGCAATCCCTACCCCGCACTCTTAGGAATCGATTGGGCCATCAACATGAACGGGGTGATTAGTCTAGAGAAGCGCAAGATGATTTTTGAGAAAAAGTCTCTGCACGTAGTCGTACCTTTGGACCCTATAGAAGGATTGCGTTACACAGAGCCAATGCGCGACTATGAAAGTGACGATGATTTGGACTGCATCTACAAGATAACCACGCGAGAGAAAGACTAGGTAAATCCCACCACAAATGGAAGAATCTCATGGAGCGTGAAAGCTCCTATACGTTGGATTCATATGAAGAGATAGAGTGATGACAGAACCAATTACATGAGGTAACCACACTGAACTATAACATGATGACATGATTGATGCGCTGTGTATCGACAGAAGTGAGATATTTTCCTACTTAGGTGAGGTAGATGCTTTGTTGGATAGATTTGAAAGGGAGGTGCTAAAAAAGCAATGTTTCAAGTCTTTGAAGTGGGTACTATGTGCTATGCCCACGAGGTGGTGGGGTATGCACAAAATAAACTCTGAGGACTAGCGTGAATGTAGGAGGATGATGTGCATGCATTTTGCGAAGCCTAAGATGTGATTAATAGAAAAATACAATGGATGGGATGGTCCGCATGCGCATTTGTCCAGGTGGGTACAGGAATATGGTAAACAACTTGCGTAGATGCACATGGACTTAGTGTTGGGGAACAAAGTCAATAAGAATGTGTTGTTGAGGTAATTTCACGAATGGTCCCTCAAGTTGGGATGACAGAGTGTGGAAAGAACGAGTGTGCAGAAGGTTACCCACGTAGAAGCATTTAATAAAATACGGGAGATTTCGCTGACCAAAGTATGCAATGCGCAATGAAGTGATTGGGACCTGTGTGTACCTACAATATTATGGGCTTATAGGATGACATGCAAGAAACTGACATGACATACACCTTTCCGGTTGGTCTATAGAGTGGAAGCCGTAATGCCAATGGAGTATATCATGCCTAGTCTCTACATAGCAGTGCTCATAGGTATGACAGATCATGGAGCCTTGGAGGAGAGGCTCGTGCAGTTGGAGGAACTCAAAGAGGAATGATTTTTGGCTAGATTCCATCATCAGGTACAAAAGCAGTGCGAAAAGGCCTGGCACAATCGACATATTAAGTTGCGCACCTTCAAGGTGAATGATTTGGTGTTACTATATGATAGTAAGTTTGTTAAATTCCTAGGAAAGTTCAGAATGCATTGGTTGGGACTGTATGTTATTAAGGAGGTCACAGATGAAGGCGCGATGCAGTTGGTAAAACTAAATGGAGAACCATTCCTAGGCAAAGTGAATGGCAGTTGGTTGAAGCCATACACGAGTGGCCTGACTATTTGACTAGCTGATAGAAGCACAGTCTTAGTGCTCCAGGAAGCTGAAAGGAGGCACAATACTATAAACAGATGCAGGGAATGCAGGAGAAGATACAGGGAAGTAGTTCAGATACCGCGGTCTCTAAACAACGCATCCAGGAGATACAGTACATAGCTACTCAGGTGCATTGTCGACCTTGCAACAGTCTGAGCAGAGGTGGGAGGTCTCCATGCGAAGATCTCTGCATTGATAGAGTAACTTGAGGGCGAGTCATGATTTTTGTGTTGGGGGCCTGTTGGGTGCGGGATACCCCCAAGGCAAGTTTTGGGGCTTAAAGCCCAAGTTTTGACTAAGTCTGATGTAAAGACTCTGCGATTTGTGGGCATAGAGAACGAAGTTGTAATTGAGTCATAGGGTTGTCCACCCTTACTTTTGTAATGTAATGTTGGCTTGAGAGTTCTACCCATGGTCTGTGGACCATGGGATTATATAAATAGAGCGAGGCTCTAAGTGTAAAGGGAGATCAATAATCGATAGAAGGGATAAGGAAGCATTGAGTCTAAAGTGAAAAGGTGAGTCTTTAGGTCGTAGAGTAGGAGAAGGCTATCCAGCTGAGTGCGCAGAGGCCTAGTAGTCCGCAGCTGAGTGCGCAGACCCCTGCAGCTGAGTGCACAGGGCAGGTTGAGTCCATAACTAGTTGAAGCATTAATAAAGAGAATTTTTACATTATTTCTATGTATCTTTTCCTATTTTATGCATTGAAGTATATTGGGTATGAATTGCAAGTTTAATGTTTATTTGCTACGTGAACTTATATGAATATGTTGAATAAGTGAATATAAGATAAAGTATATATTTACGTGAAGATAACTAGCTGTTATAAGAAGATAAGTAATATCCATGGTGTAACTTGGGGAAATAGCATAGATCGCTACTCTAGAAGCATGAAAGCTCCTCAGCCCCCGGTTAGGGCTGCGCAAAGGCGAATATAATAGGGCACACAGACCTCACAGGTCAGGAAGGTGCACAAAGTGACCTGTGCGATGGTATTCACAGTTGGACTAAATCAACCCCTCAGACATATCAAGGGTTCGAAAACTTGGCTCCAGCATCCCCCCATACTGCTTCGGTTGAGACCTCAGTCGTGCTCCGCGGGCTGTTGCTAAAAGGTCCAGTAGTATAGGGATTTTGTTTGGCTAAATAACTCTGAACCTAGGTCAGGCCCCCTCAAGCCAGCAATGGGCAATTTTTTGCATGGTTTTCACACATCACGTTGGGCATGATGGGTTTTTTCCCATGGTATTTTGTAGATATGGCCAAGGGAAATATAGTTATGTTCTAATATATGGTTAATGTATTGGGGTTTATGATTTCTTCAACATGTATACATAGGTATTGTAACAATGATAGGAATATAATGAAAAATCAATCTAGTAGTCCTGGTTTTGGGATCCAGGGGAAAATATTTGTGTATGTTTGTTTTATGTTCTTGCCATTATTTTTCTTCTTTAAGAATTCGTTTGCAGGTAATTTTTGTACAGGGTTAAAACCTACAATCTTCAAAATGGATGATAATCAAAGAGCTTTCAAGAAATATAGGATTTATTTCTTCAAAAGATGATGAGTAACCAAAAATATTCAATGATAAAGAGAGAGAGAGATGATGATGACTTGATGTAGTAGCCTTCCTTCAAGATGAATGATGCTCCTTCAAACTTCCTCATTGAGTCCTTTATTATATCCTTCCTTGTGTACTTTTTGTAAATGATGTCCTTCAAATAATTCTTGATGATTTTCTTCTACTTATGCCAACAAGAGTGATATTCAAGTTACCTTCTCCTCACCTTAGCTCTGATACCATGTTGAGAAATCATTGGGGAAGAAATAAGTATATATTTATCTTTTACTTGATAATTGATTATGATTATGTGTTTTCTTCTTATTACTTTTATTATGTTCTAATCATCAAACAATTACCAAAACTATAAAATATTAACATCACAAGAGACAATGAACACAGAAGATAGGCTCCATGCTAGGGAAAAAAACCCCTCCAAGGAGAAAACCTAGAAAATATCCTCTTCTTATAGAATATACAAAGTGATAAACAAGATCCAAACATCTAGACAAAGTCCTTCCACAAGTCCCAAGCCATCCCTCTTTCCAACCTTCTCTATCCAAGTCAAATTCAATAAATTCAACACTAGTTAATGGTCAACAATTATGGTCAAACCATCATTTTCAGATTTGCAACTCTTCTTGAAATTCACAGCCCCTGTTGCAAATATGTACCTTCGCACGTGTGGAAAAAACTACAGCATAATTCACACACGTGAAAAAACAATCTCTCTTTTGACTCTCACTCTCTCTCCTTTGACTTCTTCTCTTTCTCTTGATTTTTTCGTTCCTTTTCTTTCTCTCCTTCTCACATAAATCAAAGCGTGTAATGATGCTACAAATTAGGTTGAGTTGCATTGTATTTATACCCTTCTAGGAGGTTGAATATGTGTCTCGCTGGGCCGACTTGTCCAAGAGGGTTGACTTGGCCTTGTGAAGGACAATTTGATTGTTTTGACTTAAATAAAAATTATTTTACATATTTCCAATTAGGAATTTGACTGAAATACATTGATTTGGATCATGGAAATATTTATTTTGACTTGAAAAGTCCTAGAAGCATGAATACCATGCTTGGCCTAAATAATAATTTGACTTTAAGCATGAAATCAATGCTTAAAAAAATAATAACAAATAATTTTATTTTTCTTACTTCTTGTTTTCTAATAAAATATAAAATTACATAATTACAATGACAATTATGAAGACCAAACCTAGTTATATTTTTCAACATTTTTAACGTAGTTTATTGATGTGTTCCTAGAGGAGATCCTAGGATTATCACCTAGAAGAGGGATCAGTGTCGGGCTCGAAAGCTCCCTGTCATATGAGTACATCGGAACTAGTGGAATTGAACATATGACTTAAAGAAATGTTATATAAGGGGTATATTAGACCCAATCTGTCATCCTAGGAGCCCCAATGTTATATGTAAATAAGAAGGATGCCACACTGTAGCTATGCATTGATTACTGTCAGTTGAATAAAGCTACAATGAAGGACACGTACTCACTTCCTATAACTAATGACTTATTGGATCAATTGAGAGGGTCTGTAGTGTTTTATAAAATAGATTTAAGATCTGGATATCATCAGGTTTTAATTAAGGATGAAGACATCCACAAGACAACCTTCAAGACAAGATGTGGACACTATGAATTTGTGGTAGTGTCATTTGGGCTTACAAATCCACCAACCACATTTATGTGCCTAATGAACAATACCTTTATCCTGTATTTGGAATAAATTGTATTGGTTTTTATGGATTATATCTTGGTTTACTCAAAAACCCAATAATATCATATGAAAGTAGTGTTGCAATTACTAAGGGAACACAAGATGTATGCCAAGCTCTAAAAAAACAAGTTCTTCCAAAAATAAGTTCAATACTTGGGGCATGTCATTTAGAAAGAGGGAGTGGATGTGGACCCCAAAAATATCAAGGTCATAATGGAGTGGATCACTCCTTGAAATGTCACAAAGGTTAGATCCTTCATGGGATTGGTCGGATATTATAGATGAACCATTCAAATTTTTTTATAGATTCAACATCCAATCACAATCTTAAAAAGGAAAGGAGTCAAATTTAAATGGACATCAGAGTGTGTAGCCATATTTTAGCATCTTAAGAAATTATTCACATGTGTACCTATGTTGAGAATAATAGACCGAAAGAAGGAATTTATGGTTTGTACAGATGCCTACAATGAAGGGTCGGGTGGAGTCCTAATGCAAGAAGTACATTTTATTTTTTACAAGTCCAGGAAATTAAATGAATATGAGAAGAACTATTATTAATCTTGACTTGTAGCTTGCAACAATAGTGCATGCATTAAAAATGTGGAGGCTCTACTTGCCTGGGATTTTTTTGCGTTGATGTCAAACCATGGAGGGTTGAGATACTTGTTTAGTCAAGAAAAACTAAATGCTAGACAATCTATATGGTTGTCTTTGATCAATGAATTCAACTTCAAGATGAAGTACATTAAAGGCAAGGAAAATAAGGTAGTAGATGCACTTAGTATAAGTTTGCAAGTGGTCCACTTGGCGGCCATGATAACTTTTGAAATTCATGTCAAAGAAAGAATAAAAGAGAAATTGTTACATGATAATAATTACCAACATGTGAAGGAATACTTAAAAAAGGAGACAGAGAAATCAATGTGCAAGAGCTATAAAATCACTAATGATGGTATTTTGTTGTTCAAAGACAGATAGTATGTGCCTTGTGTAACTGACTAAATGAAGTTCATCCTGGATGATTTTCATAAGAGACCTTACTCAGGTCACCCTGGTTATCAAGAATAATAACAACCATAAAGAAAATGTATTATTGGCCTAGATTGAAGAAGGAATTTGGTGAATACATTGCCAAGTTCCTAGAATTACAATAAGTTAAAGTACAATGTAGGCACCCAATAAGATTGATACAATGAATCCCAATTCCTACGTGGAAATGAGAAGTCATATCTATGGACTTCATTATGGATTACTGAGGACTACCAAATAACATGATGCCATTATGGTAGTACTGGACAAGCTGATTAAGGAAACTCACCTCATAATTGTCAAGTCCACCCACAAAACCATTGATATATCTCATATGTTCATGAAGGAAATATTCAGATTGCATGATGTACCTAATAAAATCATCTCAGATAGGGATGCCAAATTCACCTCCCATTTTTGGAAGGAATTGTTTGCTAGTTTTGGAACCCATCTAGCCTTTAGTACCACATATCATCCTTAGAAAGGTGGTTTAACAATAAGAGTGAATAGGATTCTAGAGGACATATTGAGAATCTATGTTACGCAATATCCAAAGAAGTGGAAATAATTCCTATCATTAGTGGTGTTTGTATACAGTTCAATGGGTATCAAGAGTCACCAAATATGAGTCATTTTGAGGCATTGTATGGCTAGAAATGTAACACTCATATTAGCTAGGATGACCTAGTGAAAAGTGTGGTTCTTGGAATACATATCTTGAAGGAAATGGAGAAAGAAGTGCTCAAAATATAGCAGAAATTGAAGGAAACTCAAGATAGACAAAGGAGTTATGCAGACCAGTAGAGTATTCAAAAAGAATTCCATGTGGGAGAGCATGCATACCTCCACATTAAACCAAGAAAGAGCTCACTGAAAGTGGTGTCTTGTGCTAAGATGACACCTAGATTTTGTGGACCATTTTATATTTTGGAAAGAGTGGGGCTAGTGGCTTATAGATTGGCCTTACCACCCACAGTTAAACCACATGATTTTTTTCACATTTATTTGTTAAATAAGTATGTACATGACACTAATAATATTATTGACTTCTCTTTCATATAGGTGGAACCTAAGGGAGAGTTCCAACCAGAACCATTATTCTTCCTAGAATAGAGATAGACCATGCTCTTGAATTGAGTAATAGGGCAGGTCAAGGTGCAATGGAAGAACTTTGGACCCAATGAAGAAACTCGAGAGATGGAAGAACAAATGAGGGTACTATACTGACTTTTGTTTAATTATTAAGTGGATGTAAGAGCTTGATTACAAATATCATCTTTGTTCTTTTGATTTTTAATTACAGAAACACCAATAACGGTGTTCCTTTAAAAGGCTGGGGTTTGTGACAGTCCTAAATTTCTAACCCCTCTTTTTGTATATGTGATTATAAATGTAAAAGATAATATGGAGACCACAACTAGATGTGACAAATCTTGTAAAACATCTAGGTACTAAAATAACTTCTTGAAAATAATAAAAATATGAAATTTTGGCTTGAAGGGAGGGATACATAGATGCAAGTCTAAGGGAGAGTGGAGAAGTGGGAGAGTAGTGTTTAGTGGAATAAAAAATTGAAACACCACCTAAAAGTTGGAAAGGACATGATTGGATGAAGGAAAATTCCCACATTTTCATTATTCCTTATCATGAGTGAAGTGAAGCTTGATAGTCCCATAGGAAATGAAGGGACACAAGGAAGATAAACCACATAGAAAGGAGGAACATAGATAAAACAAAAAAGGGGAGACTGGGGAAAACAAGGGTGGAATAGGACGTTGGAGAAAGCTGAAACACAACATCAAAGAGAGATTTTTTCTAGAAAATTGGAAATTGAGCGTAGGAGAAGTGTTGAATATGAAATCGAGTCTCGTGATTTGAAATTGGTGTGTTTTACCTTGTATTAATGTTTTGAGGCCACTGGATTGTGTGTGTCCAATTCTGACTATCTAGTGGGAGGCTAAGAGGAGGACCGGACCACAAGTGCTTGTTGAGGAAGTTGATAAACCACTAAGTGCTTGCTAAATTAGTTAATAAATCACTTAGTGCTTGTTGAATGGATTGATAAACCACTTGAGCACTTGATGTAAGGTTGAAAAGCCACCTAGCAAGGTGAGATGATCCGTTGAGGTACTTGTTGTGTAATTGATAAACCACCTGAACAGTGGGCTACATGCTCCTACAATGATTGCTTTAAAATTACAACTAATAAACCACCTAGATAGTGGGTTTAGATTCTTGGAATTGTGAAATACCACTATTACCCCTTGAGTGAATTCCTTGAGCAAGCATCCCCTTAGATTTGGATCTTTATCAAGGGTGGAGAACTGCATAAGAGATTGTAGTGTAACTCCCCTATGGTTGGGTGGAGAGTTTAATTCCCTCCTCTAGTTGCTATCCATTTCAAGTTATTCAAATACGTATAATGACTTATGCATAAATTAATTATGGATGAAAAAATTATCTAATATGTTATTGAAAAATTTATACTTCAACACTACTCATGGAAGGTTGTTGGATTCATTGGATATTCACGGTGAATGAGTTGCCTTATATGTCTATATGGTTATGTGAAATTATATAACTATGTGATGGTTATTATATTTATGAACTACATCGTTACTTATATGAATATGTTTGGTTGTATGAGGTATTTTTGCTAACTTTAATTACAAGTGTTTCTAGATATCCATCATGTTTATGAATTTAATAGTTCATATTGTTCTTAATATTGTAGCTTATCTCACACAATAAGAAGGTAAACTATGTGTATGTTATGTGAGTACTCAACTAGTGCTAATAGCTACTTGGTATAATAGTGATGCAATGATGTTATGGCTTATACACACTTTTACATTGTTATGAGATGTTGATACTCACTAAACAGAGCTTAGGCTATAGCTTTCTTATGTAATATGTGCTATGGAGAAACGTCTCTCTTTTTCTTAGAATCCATGGTAAGTTAATCTCTATTGGTGTTATTGAGTTTTTGTGGACATGGCTTAGTATTTCTGAAGGTTTGTTATTAAGATTTTCCCATTGTCTTAGAAATTTGGTATTTTGGTAGAAGCACTGATTCTTTAGGAAATTCTTGTAAATTTCCCTAAAGTTTCCCTCTCTATAGAGCCTTGGTAGTAATTTGGTGCTTATCCAGGAAAGGATGACCCTTTTAATGAACTTTCTATCTAGATCAGATACTTCTTCTCTGTCCAAGTGTTGTTGTATCTAGATAATTGACAAGGTGGATTCCAAATCTCCTTTGTGGATGCCTCTGTTGATCCAAGCATCTGGATGGATATGACATGTACTCATTGGAAATGGTCTTGACTTATTTTGGATCATATTTTGGCACATGCGCAATTCATAACCAAAGATTTAGGATGGGGCCCGAAATTGGTGGTTCATATGTGAAAGGTTGGATTTACTCGTGATGTTGAAGGTGTATATGGGGCCTGAGGTTGGAACATGGTGTACACCCTTGTGGGGCCTAGATGTTCGCTGAGATGAACCTCTATCGCCACAACCAAGTAATCTAAAGGTTCGAGGGTCTTGAGTGTGTTAAAAATGAAAAATTTTGTGACATCCTAGATTGATCTAGAACTAGATATAATGTGAAATTATTGGATAACGTCAAAAGGGAGGACCCAATGGTCCCCATGGTACCCACTAGACACCACCTATTTTTCTTCATTTAATTTTAAATTATATGATGGTGAAAAACTCAGGTGAAATGACCTAGATTTGGAGACAAGCCCATTTATGATGACTTCTAGGGGTGATGTGGAGGCCACGTGGGCACCACGTGATCTTAACACTACCCACCACTCATCGTTGTAACCAATTCACAATGTAACATGGAATGGGAAGTGGCAGTGGAGAAGTGAAAACAGATTTCATGAAACTTTCCCATCTATTAGGGCCATTAACTGTCGGGACCACCCCCATCATTGAGCGATTTCTTTTCTATGTTGGGATCGTAGAGTCTACAAGATAAATTGTATGTGGGGACTCATGTCTTTCTTAAATTTAACACATAAGCATTGGGAGGGTCATATAGGAAACACTATTAAACAAAAAAATTATGTGGGTGTCAAAGATCTATCGTGGGAGCCCCTTGCCTAGTCTGCAAATCAGGTACGTATGCCCTCACAAACCACCTTTGAAAAACAACTTTTGTTGTTAGAATAAGCATGCTGAGACATGGAAAGTGCCATGGGAACCTAGTAGTGGTCACATGGATGCCATGAAGGAGGTTTGGGTGAGTCACGTGGATTCCATGAATGGGGTGATGAGCCCCAATATTGCAACAAGAATGCAGCAACTCCCAAGGCTACCAACTTAAATTATCAACTTGGGGTTCATACAAACTTAGAGGTGACAATGCTATATGGATAGTAGGTCAATCTCTACTCATGTAATATTCAGTGATTGAATTAGATCAATGTATGTAGATACCACTCCTCCAAATATCCGACAAAGAGAACTTGCATGAAAAAACAAGAGTCTACTCTAATTGCAGGAAGGTAAACATGATCATAATTGCAAAAATGAAAGTGCCATTCAAAAAATGTAAAGTATAACTAAAATTAAAGAAAGGGGAAGACAACACTAATTTCATAAATGAACCATGCTATTCTACTTGCAAAAAATAAATCAATATTATACTTGTAGAATGTAACTCATTACTATACTTTCAGAATGTGAAAATTTGCTTGAAAAATGAAACTTGATCTAAAGAGAATAACTAGAAAATATAAGGACAACTTAAAAAAAATAGGTCTATCCTACTTGCATTGAAGAGTTTGCCTTCTTATCACTGAGTTCAAGATAATTTAGCTTCAGTAAAAGAGTCTTTATACATTGCACAAAAGAACAATCCTTGGGATTCAAATGTGAAAATTTGTGTTCTAATTCTAATTGTTGTTCTATACTTGTAGTGAAGGAAGGATGGGTCTAAAGTGGTCCTTGGTCTTTCCCAATCGTTTATTGAAATCCTGGAGGTCATTATTCAATCCAAAAATGCAAAAATCAAGATCTTAAAGAAAATTTGGCCAAGTTTAGACAATTCTACATGACTGTTACAAGATGCTACATGATTGTCCTGTTTTGTTATAGGATTAGGTCTGAGAGCATCATGAGAGTAGGAAAGGTGTTTTGAAGGTGGGGGAAGGTAGATGATGGTGTGTGAATAATATGTGAGACATTTTTACAAGCTTAGCGCCCCTCAAAGGCCCATCTTGTACAAACGTACATGCCCACAATGTTCCCTAATGACCCTGAAAAGATGATCTCGGTAGAAGAATTTGAGAGCAGTATGAGGTGTCAAGAAGGAGGATGGTGATGAAAAATGGATGTAAGATGAATGTATCAATCCATGCAAGTCACTATCATTTCATGAAGACTAACAATCAACCCCTTTTTACTCTTGGAAAGAACATAAATCTAGTGATAAAATTGCAACAAATCAAGATGGAAAGGATGATTAATTGTATTTCATCAAGAGCTAATATATCCTACAACATGCATCTAATCCATGTGCAAAGGCATGATCTTAACCTATAGGATGCAGAAATAGAGTATGCAAGAGAACTATAAACCAAAGCCTAGCAACTTTCAAAGGAAAACAAACAAATATTTATGGCTTCTTGTTGTAGACTCCTCACCCACATTTCCCACAAGGGAGGTGGTAACCGGGCCTGCAACTACAATTTTTGATATCTTAATTCTTTTTAAACAAGGAAAGAAGTTCCACTACTCAAGAAAAGAAAAAATAAAATACATAAGAGAGACTAGAGCCTCTAGGTTGGGCCCTAACCCAAGGGTCTCAACCCTCCAAAGTTAACTTAGATATAAAGCAACAATGAATCTTTCATTAATAGAAAATGGAGCTCAATACATCATATCAAAATGAAAATAATAATCTCAAGTACTTAGATCTCAATAACTCTTCCTATCTCCAAAATTTCGAATCGTAATGAGCCCTTATGCCTATTTATTTATACAAAATATGACTGAGGGGCAACCACCTTGCAAGGAGGATTGCTTCCCTCCAAAACCTCAAAAATAGTGGATCTAGTTCCCTTAGATCCCCTCATGCACTTGAGTTCATCGGCTTCTAGTGGACCTTGAATTTTAGGTGAGTGCAGATAAGTGATTCTAGGGATCACTCTAAGTCAAAGGAGAGTAAATGCAATGAACAAGCCTCCTATAGTTCCTCTAGTTGCCTCCAACATGCCTCTACATCATAAATGTACCCATAAATTCTCTCTTTCCTAAACATAAACCACATTAGGCCACAAAGTATGACAAACACCCTTTAGTGTTCCTACTAAGAGCATTATAGCCAAAAATGTAAATTAATGTGAGGAAAGAAAGAATTTATAGGCTGGAGGATAGCAATATGGGTCTTAAAATATACATATTGATGGGACCCATCATCACCCACTTATTGAAAGTGTTTCTCACCCTCTGAGAAAATTACTTATTGATGTGAAGTGCATGCATGGCCTTGGTGGCATCTTTGACCTCCCAAGGAATTTCAGATGGTGTGCCTTCCTATGGATAAAACCCTACATTTTCTTCTATGTTTGCTTACTCCCTCTGTTCCTCTGCTTGATCTCTTCTCTCATGTAGGCCCAAAAATAAGGGAGGACTAAGTTTGAGCCCTATCTAATTGATTTTCAACCTTTGAATTTTATTCTTTTATAGTGGGGTTCTTTCCAAGGCATTCCTTAACCTTTTTTTTTTTTT
>APFE031335839.1:21269-45662 GCA_000404065.3 Pinus taeda
GGGGGGGGGGGGGTGATAATATTTGATTTGCAGATAGTGGGGCATAACATGCCAAACTCCTTTGGAAAGCCTTCAAGCTCTCAGTTCCCAACAACTTGAATTTATCCTCGAAATGGAGGATAACTTGTTCTTTTGTTTCCATGTAGCAAGGGGCCAATTGGGGATCAATAAAGATGATGTTGTGGTTACTGATGATATCCTTGGGGCTTGTTAATTCTTCCCTAATGTATGGGGGGTCACTTTCTTCCTTGGACATAATCTTCTTTACTTACTCATCCCTTGTTTCCTCATAGGTTAGCTAAGAGGTTAGTGCCATCAATTGTACATCCCCAAATTTTGAGTTAGAGTCCCAAAATCTCATGTCTATGAGGATCATGGTATGCATATATAATTCAACCATTTTGGTCCTATCCTCAATGCTCACTTGCCGGAAAACATTAATGAACCTCTTATAATCCATGGTAGATGTTGGGAGCGGGATCCCCCAAGGGTAGTTTTGGGGTTAAAATCCCATGTTTAAGTCAATGTTTGTAATATAATTGTAAAGACTCTGCATTTTGCGATCACAGAGCGTGAAGGTGTTATGTGTCAAAAAGGGTAGTTCACCCTTATTTTTGTAAAGTAAAGTCGGTTGTAAGAGACCTACCCATGGTCCGCAAACCATGGGATTGTATAAAAAGAGTTAAGCTCTAAGTAGTTTGAAGAGACAATGGAAGATTATGTAATAGAGTGATAGCTCTAAAGAAGAAGTCTAAGTCTTGGGTTGTAAAGTAGGTAGAGGCTCTACTGCTGAGTGCACAAAGGCCTAGGGTAGAAGTCCATAGCTGAGTGTGCATACCCCTGTAGTTGTGTGCGTAGGGTGGACAGAGTTTGTAAACACTCAGAATATATTAATAAAGAGAGATATTCTGCAATTTATGTGTCTTTGTTCTATTGATACATCTGGTTATTTTATGTATGAGTTTCCTTTATTGTGCTTATATGATGTGTGAAAGACTACAATTACATTAATTAATTGGACGCATTTATGAATATCTGGTTATGTGGTGTTAATTATAATTGTTTGATAAGATAATAAAATCACTTAGATTAATTAGGGAATTTGTACAGCATGCTGCTCTAGCAGCATGAAAGTACCTAAGCAGCAGATAAGGGCTACACAAAGGTTGATCGTACCCTTTCGTAGAGGTATTGAAGGCTGGACTAGAAGGCTAGTCTTGAAACCCCTAGAGCGAAGCGACCTATGTGAAGGCAGGGATAGAAGGAATCAAACGACATCACAACCATCTCAGGGTGTGAAAACGTGGTTCTAGCATCCCCCCATACTGCTTCGGGTGAGACCTCTGTCCGCACTCTATGGCTGATGCTAAAAGGGCCAGTACTGTAGGGATTTCTTTGCCTAATTAACACTGAACCTGGGTCAAGCCCCCTGAAGCCAACAAATGGTTCCATTGTCGGGACCAGAATATGCATAAGAGATGTGTGATGTCATATCAATAGAATCCAACCATGAACGAGATTGGAGACTAGTTGGATAGGAAGATCCACGGATTCGTAGAATAGGAGAATAGGAACCCACAAATAAAAAAGGAATAGTGGTTGGACAGATACCTATATAGAGAGATCCACAAGATCTTTTTTTGCTCCTTCCCTATTGAGCTATACGAGTGGATAACGAAGCTAGCAAATAGCCAAGGAAGGTGGAAACTTGACGGTCCTATTGAGTGGACCCTGGAGCTAGTGTGAAGGTTGGAACATCGGAGGATAAGATCACCCACGCTGTTGATCATTGGCTTGATTGCATCATAGGAGGATTTGTGACTGAATTACCAGTCGACACCTCAGTCAGCTACAGTGAGGTGGAGCAGCGCTTTTTCAAAGGACCACGAGGTAAGTACGTAAAATATTTGAATACCTGGATTAAAATTCTATTGTGTGAAAAACAGGTTATGTAGCTACCTTGGTGTTTGGGGCTATGCGAAGCAGAAAAAATTATAGGAACGATGGAAAAAAGGGTCCAGAGTATAGTCCCTTGATTTCACCTCCATGAGGTGACGAAGAAGGGATAGCGAAGGTTTCTTTGTAAAGTGCTATTCAGTTAATAAGACAAGGATTCCTGCGAATACCACCTCCACTCACACCACCTCCAACTTCACCACCATCACCTCCAACTTCACCTGTACCACCTCCTCCTCCACCACAGTTCAGTATAGCAAATGTAGTGAAGCTGCCCTTGTTCAAAGGCTTGGGAAATGAAGACTCAAACCAATTCTAGTTCGTTGTGAGGGTTGTATGGGAAGCTCGAGGTGTTACAGATAATCATATAAAGAAGACAACGTTGGTTAGTGCTTTGCAAGATCGCTCGCTAACCTAGTATATTAAGTACTCCAATGATAACCCAAATGCTGGTGTGGTAGACATCTATGCAACACTGAATAGAGAATTTAGTAGGCCTAAATCTGAGGCACATTCGATTGTGGGATTCAAATAAATCGTAATGCAACCAGGTGAGGTACCTTGGGAACTAGATCAGAGGTTGAAGTGTACAATCCATGAAGCCAACATGAATTTGACAGATGGACAACATCACAAATGGTTTGTAGCTTCGCTACTACCACACTTAAGGAGTGCGCTGTCGCAACAGAAGATAACAACTCAGGAAAAGGCCTTCGAGATTGCCATGATGCTACATGAAACCCTAATGTAAGATCCAAATCTAGGAGTTTAGAAGATCCATGCACAGCTAAAGAACCTATGCCTTGAGATGCAAAGTCTGAAGCAGGACAGGACGGTTCGACTAGAGGTGCGCGAGGAGGTATGGTGCTTGAAATGCAAGAGTCAAGGTCATGACAAAGACCATTGCCCATTCTTTGCAAACTACATTGCAGGAGGGGGACCGATGCCTTTAAGGAGGTATGGTGCTTGAAATGCAAGAGTCAAGGTCATGACAAAGACCATTGCCCATTCTTTGCAAACTACATTGCAGGTGGGGGACCGATGCCTTTAAGGCTAGAAGCTCAAGAAAGACCTAGTGTGGGGCCTGCATTATGGTGTGCTATCTATCAAGTAGTCGAAAAGCATGCCACGGATAACTGTCACTTGCTACAGAAGTTTGTACAAGCACCGCAATAGCTCTTCTGGAACTTTTGTAGGTCGGTAGGACATGATGAGCGTACTTATAGGAGCTATGAATGGATGATGGATAGAACTCTGCCTATAGGGTTCAAGCCAAAACACGACCCCCTGACCAGAGCACAAATATGGTGCAGACAGAATTTCAGGGGCGCGGACGAGACTGAGGTAGAGGAGGACCTAGCAGAGGTTGAGGACAGTTGATTTGCTACAATTAGGGAGGATTAGGACACTATGCCCACGATTTCTCTAATCCCACGCGTCCATTGTGCAAGTATTACATGTTGTTTGATCATGAAATAGAAAATTGTCCTATGCTGATAGCTGGAATACGTGACAAAAGGGTGCTACCACCTCCGCCAACTCAGAACCTGCAGATGATGAGGTCTGAGCCATGCGAGGAAGGTCCAAACATAAATATAGTGCTCAAAAGTTGAATTGTGATAAGAGATGACAAGGGGAAACAACTAGAAGACAGTACATGGGTTCCAAAAGCTCCAGTGAAGGAGGTTGAGTTCGATTTGGAGCACGCACGTGAAACCTTCATGGAAGCTAAGAAGAGCTTCGCTAAGGCCTCCACCTCAGGAAGAAAGGATAAGCCTAAGTAGGATATGGACCCCTCTATGCTCACAAATATCGTGGAGACCTATATGAAGTTACTGCGTGATAGTAAGGCTATAAAAGGGTTACAAGAGCTCATCAATAAATGGACTGGAACCACACCAGGTGATCCACGGATAGTACGAAAGATTGGAAAGCATAAAACAAGGGTAGTACAGGAGATGAGATTGACCACATAGATATGAGAGTATTAAATGGATTAGGTTATTTTGGACCTGGGGCCAGACGTGAACATCCTACTGAAGTAGACTTGGGAAAAAATTGGGAGACCTATGTTGCAATGGTCTCCGATTCAGCTAAGGATGGCGAATCAACAAAAGATCATCCCCAAGGGGTAGTTGCAGGGGGTGACCATGGATATTGAGGGAGCGAGCGCACTAGATGATTTTGAAGTAATATAGATAGTGGATTATAGAAATCCATATCCTGTGCTCCTAGTAATTGACTGGGCTACTAATATGAACGAGGTAATCAATATGAAGAAGCAAAAGATGATCTTTGAGAAGAAACCACTACGCGTAATAGTACCCCTTGATCTTGCAGAAGGATCACACTATACTGAACCAGTCCACAATTATGAGAGTGATGATGAACTGGAATGTATCTATAAGATATAGCGCAAGACCAAGATTGGGTGAATCCCACCGTGGATGGATGAATTACATGGGATCGCAAGAGTTCCTGCACTTTGGACTCCGACGAAGAAATAGAATGCTGGCAGAATCAGTTACATGAAGTAACTACGCTGAATTGCAACATGATGACCCAATCACTGCACTGTGTGTCGTCAGATGTAAGAAATATTCCTACTTATGATGGTATAAATGAGGTAGATATCTTTTTGGATGCATTTGAAAGGGAGGTACTAGAAAAGCAGCACTTCTAAGCATTGGCCTTGGCACTGCGCGCTATTCCCACAAGATGGTAGGGTACACATAAAGGAATCTTTGATGATTGGCATGAATGCAGAAGGATGATGAGAACACAATTTGGGAAGCCTAAGATGCGAATGATAGATAAGTATGATGGATAGGATGATTCGTGTGCGCATTTGGCCAAATGGACTCAGGCTTATGGAGAAAAGCCCCAACCTAAGTGGGTGCACTTTTTCTGTCATACCCTAGATGTGGTCCCAATGAATTGGTACATAGAAATAGAGCTCCACCATGTGATAGGTGAATGGGATATCCTGCGTGAAGGATTCATGATGACATTCAGTTTTGAGGACAGGTTTTACAGTATTGATGAAGTGCTACAAGAGATGAAAGCAATAATCTTTAGGATACCACAGGATCCTTTAGACCCGATTGAGCCTGAATGGGCTACTCAGCTGAGTCGTGTGCTAGAATATTACAATGTAACTACTGAGGAAGAGGACGAGGATCCATAGAAGATTAAAATTCCAGAAACAAAGGGTCACTACGTGGTTCAAGGACTGTGGATTGAGAACCTTGATATAACCGCGCCGTTGAAAATGAAACAAGTAAACATTGTTATTGAGGAACAACCCAAATTCACGAAGATTGTAGATTACTGGGATGACACGATGGTGGATAAGGTCATTGAATTGCTCCGCAAATACCAGGATTTATTCCTTACCAAGTTTACAGACCTAAAAGGGATAATCAGGGACCTAGGTATGATGAAGATTACATTGAAACCCGATGCGAAGCCGGTTAAGAAAAGACCTTACCATCTCAATCCGAAATATAAGGAAAAGGTCCACTGAGAGCTGGAGAAGATGCTCGCGGCAGGCATCATTGAGCCTATGGAAGAATCTGACTGGGTGAGTCCAATGGTGGGATAAGAAAAGAAGCAGAAGGATGAAATAAGGATATGCATGGATCTCAGGAAGCTGAATGATGCTTGTGTACATGATCCTTTCCCGACTCCATTCATTGATGAAGTGTTGGATAATGTAGGTGGCTAGGAAGCATATTCCTTCACTGATGGGTTCTCTGGGTACCACCAAATCAAAATCGCACCGAAGGATAGGAGTATTACAACCTTCCCGACTGATCTGGGTTGTTTTCAGTACACTATAATTCCATTTGGATTGAAGAAGGTGCCTACGTTCTTCTTGCATGTAGTTGTGGTGACGTTCAAGGAATTTATTCGTAAGTTCCTGGAGGTATATGTTGATGACTGAATTGTATTCGGGTTGGTTAAATGCCATGTAGCGAGCTTTCCTCTGATTCTGGATACCTGTTGGAGATACCAAATCACGCTCAATCTCAAGAAGTGAATGTTTTGTGTTCCTTTTGGGAACCTATTGGGGCATGTGATTTGCAAACAAGGATTGATAGTATACCCCGCGAAGATTGTGGTGATACTAAACTTGGAAGCATCGAGGAGTGTGAAGTAGTTGCGTGCTACCTTGGGACATATAGGATATTAAAGAAAGTCTATCAAACGCTATGCCTAGATCACCGCGACTATGGAGAAACTGCTGAAGAAGGATGTCACATTCTGTTGGAATGATGGCTGCAAGAAGAGCTTGGATATATTGAAAGAAAAGATGGTCACGCCGATTCTAGTCTTCCCAAACTGGAAGAAAGAGTTTCATGTGCATGTTGACGTATCATATATAGCGCTAGGAGTAGTACTAACATAGGTTGGTGGAGAAGGCTTGGACCATCCTATCACATTCGCAAGTCAAATATTATCTAAAGCGGAGAAGAATTATTCCACGACTGAGTGCGAAGGGCTAGATATGGTGTATGTGCTCCAGAAGTATAGGCACTACTTGCTATGAGGCCATTTCAATATGTATATGGATCAATCTGCGCTGAAGTAACTAGTCAATAAACCTATGTTGGGGGGGAGAATCTGTAGGTGGCTCTTATTGTTCCAGGAGTATGATTTTGAAGTGGTTGTGACGCTTGGATGCTTGAACGCGGGACCAGACCATTTGTCGCGCATCGAAACGAGGGAGGAACCTACTAACATGGAAGAAGGATTTCCTGACACACAACTATTTGCAGTATGTGTCGCGGATGGTCACTTTGAGGATATAATACACTTCCTAACAACAAGAACTGCACTGGAAGGATACATTGTCTAGCAAAAGAAGGAATTAGTGGTGCGGGTGACAAATTTCTGTATCATTATTGGACATCTGTACAAGATGGGGATTGATGAGATATTGCAACGGTATGTACCTGAGTTCAAAAGAAGCAGCATCCTCATGGAGGTTCATGGGGGCATTGTGGGAGGCCATTATGCAGGGAGACAAACTGCACAAAAGATTCTACGCGCGGGGTTGTAGTGGCCAACCCTTCATCATGACTCAAAAGCATATTGCAAGGCATGTGATGTGTGTCAAAGGATTGGCAAGCCATCATGGAGGGATGAGATGCCTTTGAATCCACATATGGTGTTGCAACCCTTTGAGAAGTGGGCGATAGATTTTGTGAGACCTATTTAGCCATAAGGAAAGATGGGAGAAAGGTATATTATCACTATGACAGAGTATTTGACTCGTTGGGCAGAGGCATAGCCTGTGAAGGATTGCACAAGCACGACCACTACAAAGTTCCTATTTGAGCATGTACTGACATGATTTGGCTGTCCAAAGATCTTGGCGAGTGATTGTAGTATGCACTTCTTGAGTGAGACGATTAGCACGGTGAAGGAGGAATTTCAGGTATACCACCAGAAGAGTACGCCTTATCACTCGCAGGATAATGGGATGGTGGAAGCATTCAACAAAGTGCTCGAAAACACACTGACCAAGGTTTGCAATGCTCAATGAAGGGATTTGGACCTACGTGTACTTGCAGTATTGTGGGCTTATCGAATGACATGCAAGAAGTTGACTGGACAAACCCCTTTTTGGCTTATCTATGGTGTTGAAGTGGTAATACCTATGGAATACATCGTGCCTAGTATGCACATATTAGCTCTCACATGTATGACGCATCACGGAGCCTTGGAGGAGAGGCTTGCACAACTGGATGAATTGGAGGAAGAAATATTTTTGGCTGGATTTCACTAGCAAGTCCAAAAGCAGTGCGAAAAGGCATGGCATGATTGACACATCCAGCTACACACATTTAAGGTAAATGACCTGGTTTTGCTATATGATAGTAAGTTTGACAAGTTTATAGGGAAATTTAGGATGCACTGGTTAGGGCCTTACATCATTAAGGAAATTACCAATGGAGGAGCTGTAAAACTAGTCAAATTAAATGGTGAACCCTTCTTAGGAAAGGTGAATGGGAGTCGCTTGAAGCCATACACTGATGGTCCGTCTAGGTGACTAAATGAAGCTAGCATAGTCTTAGCACTCCAAGAAGCTGAAAGGAGGCGTGGGACTGTAAACTACACTGCCCAAGTTGGGGAGTTGCGCGATTGGATGATGGTTTGAAGCAAGGTCGTGTCATTGGGTCTACGACAACACCGAAGGAGCTGTGCTACCCAGGGAGAAATCACGCAGGTCAACCGGAAAGTGACCGTTAAAGTCATTGTTCATGAAAAGACAGTAGAAGTGAGGCTAAATGGAGTAGGTGGCTGACATTTAAGATGAAATTTATGGCTTAGATCCTTGAAAATCTACAACCAATCTAACATTAATGAACCGATTTTGGGGGGAACGATCAGATTTGAATTCGAAATTCCTTATAAATTACCAGTGGATGTCCATCCAAAAAACACTTGGAATTTTGAGAATTGGGTTGTACTCTCAGGTGCAAATGAATTGTGAAACCTTTCAAGATCTGGTAGCAAGTCTGGCATTTGAGAAATTGTCAAAGGAGACACAACATGGTAAATTTTAAGGGTGAATTATGGCCCAAAGGAGAAATTTGAGGGTTTTTACATTTTAAGAGGGTGAATTTTTTATTTAAAACATTTTTCATATAGTTAGCCCCAATTTTATTTAAAAAATAATTAATATTTTGATTTTAGCCCAAAATAAAAATGGACGGATAAACTAACCAAACCTTCATTTGGCCTGGTTCGATGTTTTTGGGAAATCGTATTCCCTTGAAATTGTTGAATTTTGAATTTGCTCCTGGTTTGGGAGATTAAAATTTCCATATTTCTAATTTACATTTTGGTTTTTTTGGTTTGGGAGTGGTTTGTGAGGGTCGATTTGGTCCTGGGAGGTTAGATTTGTTTTCAAATGGAGGGCGGAGGTTAATTTGTTTTCAAATGGATGGCGGCTCCTTGTTTCAATGGATTCAGCCCCCTGTTTTCACAAATTCTAGATTCATCATGTATATGGCTCCCTATTTTCACGGATTCATGGTGTATATGGCTCCCTAGCTCCTTGTTTTCACAAATTCATCCTGTATAAAATTGTTTTGAAATAGGGTTTTCAATCATAGTTCACAAATCCTAATTTTCTAGTTTCAGTGCAAGCAGCAACAGTTTATATATTGGCAATGCTATTTTCGGTGTGAGTGTTAGCTCTGTTATGTAAAAGGACAGGAAAATGGATTCAAGCACTCTCAAAGGCTGCAAACACACCTGATTTCATGCCAACCGAACCATTTCTGATGTTCAAATTCTCCAAATTTTGGCTAAATTCTTCCTACCAGTTGAAGAAGTTGCAAGAGGAAAGCCCTTGGAGGAGCGGGAATATACTATCGGGAGGCACAAATACTCTAAAATCATAAAAAATCTCAAATCGCAGGCTTAAGGGTCCAAAATCATATCAGCTATTGGATCTGGCCGATCAACGATCCGGATTGCGTCAGCATATCACAGTCGGAGCAGGTGGGCAGTGGCAGCGACTCAGGAGACCTCACCGATGAGCGATCGCCGATATCGCATCGGCGGGTAGCAATGGAGGACTTACAAAAGAGGTTTGGGCCTTTATATTTGGCGATATGCGATCGCCGACATCGCATCGCCGATATTACGTCGGCATATCGCATCGGCGCTTATAAAGGGGGCAAGGCCTTTTGCATGGTTATGTTTGCGATGCGATAAGCCGAACCCGATGGCGCTATAAATTATTTCGCATAAATTTTCGGGTCTGCGGCGATATCGCTATCGGCTTTTTTAAAAGGGGCGGAGCTTTTATGCAAGGCATGTATGCGACCCGATGGGTCGGACCCGATATCATTATGAGTGATTCTTCATAAAATTTCAAGTCCGCCCTAAGGCCTTTTCAATGATTTTGGGCGCATTTTCGTTATATAACGAAATATGAGGAAATATAAAGGAAGACTTGGGGGGTGCCGATAGCGATGAAGCCTGGACCTGATGGGGTCCGGGAAGCAAAATATATATGTTTTCAAGTTCTCCAAAGGCAAATTTCCATTGTTTTGCAGTATTTTTCAATGTATTTTCAAATAGAGGATTGGCCAGCTATCATGTGCGATTGTGACCCGAAAAGCGACCCGATAGAGGAGTGATGCATGCAATGACTGTTAATGTTTAAAATGTGGCAAAGCGAGCAGGATTTCTCAGTGGCGCGGAGCTGGTCAAAGCAAGCATGGAGTGGTACAGCGCAGCAGGCAGTTGCATTCAATTCGCAGTATGGCCAAGCAAAAGAGGACGTGCCCCAAACAGATCAACATTTATCAGTCATGATGGAGCCATTTCAATGTTCAGCGACTGCAGTTAATCAGCAGTATGGCCGAGGAGGAATTAGGACACCGCAGATCCAGTCAAAGCATCAATGGCTATGGCTTCCCCCATATTTCATTCCATTCCCAAAAAGGACGCAGAGCACAGAGAGGGACAATCTATTAAAACACAGTTAGATTTGTATCAGAGGCATTCCTAAATGTAAATTGGGTTGGTGCCATTTATGGGCTCTCCACTCATTGTTACAGAGATATTTTGTATTGTACACTATATATACTCAGAACTCAGATGTAATCAGGTGATGAGTGTTTGATGAATGAGAGCTTACTGTAGCCTTCTAACTTCTGGAGACTGTAACTACTTTGTAACCTGCAGCGTCTGGTCTTCATTTCCAATTAATACAAGCTTCTTTTGCTGTCAATTTCTCACTTTCCATTTCTTCTTCTTGTTCCAGGCTGTGCCTGTTTTGCATTTGTTCATTTGCTGTAAATGTTAGCATTAGAGGGGCTGTCATCCCACCTCTGTGTTAAAATTTGGCATGTATAACTGAACATGTATGCAGGTTTCTGTTGTTGTAATGCATAGAGAGTTGTCATCCTGTCTATGTATTAGAATCCAGATTTACAGACCTTTTACTGGTTGCCACCGGCCATCACAGGGTCCTGTGCATCTGCTGGGGTGATTAGTTTTCTTCATTATCACCTTTACCTTAAGCTGTGAGTAATTGGTGGTTAAAAGCCTTGTAGTCTAGGGGTGTTCACCCATGTCTGGGGTCAATCATAGTAGAAGTGGTTATCTAGCTTAAAGGTGCTGCACATCCTCCTTTTATCCATCATTTCATCCGATAGAATGGTTCAATTTTTAATGTTCCTGAGCATCACTGATATACAACCTAGGTGAGTTTCTTGGGGTGATAACATTAATTGGCGCCGCTGCCGGGGAGAGGAGAATCGAAGCTCAGCTTCCCTGGGAGGACGACATAGTTTCAAGCTTTGATGACAGACAAGGTTTGAACACAGAATTTGGTTGTAATCATCTGTCCGGCGACTCCACTGGTGGAAAACCATCCTTTGGCGACTCCACTCTGAAGTTCTGGCTCAGTTTGTGAGGCATACTAGAAGGAATCCTCAGAAATCTCCAGCTGAATCATTTCTTGACCCTGAAAAAGTTGTTAAATCGAAGAAATCATCAAAGAAAGGGGCATCAGGATCAGGTAAGCCTAAAAACTCTGATTTATCTCTGAAAGATGAGTTTATAGCTGAAGAATCACAGCTTGAAGTTTTAGAGCCCAGCACTGTTAGCAAAGAAATTCTTTTAGAGATCAGTTCAGTCCCTTTTGCAGTTAGTTCTCCTTTGAATCTCAGTCCAAAGAGAGTTTCCCATACTGTCCAAAACATCCCAATATCCTTCCCATCCATTGCATTATCTCCTGCTGCTCTATCTGTTAGTATTCTTCCACATATTCCAAATATGGCAGGACAACAAGCACCTACCAGGATTGAAAGGATCGTTGCTGCTAGATATGGACCGTTGGTCTTGCCTGTACCTTTAAATGCCATGCCTACAGGAGAATATCAAAAATATTATGCCCAAATTTACTGGAACAGAGGGAGTGACAGCGGAAGAACATCTTTGAAGCTTTTTTATAGTTATGCTGACAATTTAGATATCAATGAGAATGACGTATGGATGAGAGTTTTTGTCCAGAGCCTTGATGGAGAGGCTAGGAAGTGGTTTAGAGAATTACCCCAGAGATCTATAGCAGATATTGAAGCATTAGATGAAGCATTTTTGAGAGCAATGGGGAGATAAGAAGGACCTATTATATTATCATACTGAGTTTGGAAACTTGAAAAGAGAAAGGGGTGAATCTTTTGCCTGATTTCAATAAAATATTTAATAAGATGTATAGTAAAATACCAGCTGAGGTAAAGCCTACCCCCACCACTGCCAAACTTACATATGCTAATGCTTTTGACCCTGATTTCTGCTTACTGTTGAGAGAAAGAAGATGCCCTACTTTGAATGATATGCAAGAAGCAGCCCTCGAGGTGGAATCAAATATTATGGCAGCAGAGAAGTTAAAAAGTCAGATTGATAGGAGAAAGCCGAGAGGGGAGGTTTCTTCTTCTCAGGCTCCAACTTTAGAGCCTAAGTTAGACAAAATGACTAAGATGATAGAGTCATTGGCTGTTGAAGTTTCAAGACTAAAAGTAGAGCAGGCTTCAGGAAAAACAAGGCAGCAAAACACATTTTCTCCAAGAAGTCCAAACCCATTCAGAAAAGCAAACGATCAGTTGCAAATCATGCAAAGAGGTGAGCAAGCCAAAGAAGATCATAGGGTTAAAGCTCCTTTTCAAAATGCAGTAATGGAGGGGGAACAATTTGAAGAAGAGGAAGATGAAATTCACTGCATGGAAGATAAAGGTAGCGCTGTATTTTTAACATTGGCTGAATATGAAGAGTCATTGCAGCAAGAGCAAGACAAGCAAGGATGGGACACTGGTGCTGTGCTGCAATCAGGTGAACAGCAGCGCAAATACAATCTAAGAACCAATGCAAATAATGCCAAAGAAACAATTGCACAAGAAGTTGCTGCCCAAGTAGCTCCACAGCATACCAGGCAAAGAAGATCAACATTTGATCCGGTCACCCTCAAAGTTCCAGTCCAAGAGGTAAAAGCTACTGATAAGCCTTTCTCTTCTTTCAGTCTTGAATCAGAAGTTCAAAAATTGAAGGTTGTTGTGCCTCTGGCTGAGTTGGTCAAGAGTGAATTGTTCAGAAAACCCATCCTTGAGGCCCTTGATCTCCAGTCTAAACAAACCTCCATGGACTCTGTCAACTTGCAAGATGATAAGCCTGCTATTGTGCTTAGTCCCATGATTGAACCTGCTGATAATAGTTCTCCATCTTTCTATGTTTCATTAACTATTCATGATAAAATCCTCCACAATTGTCTGCTAGACACAGGTGCCAGTCACAATCTAATGCCTAAAAATGTCATGGAAGAGTTAGGCCTTGATATCACTAGACCCTATCATGATTTGTTCTCTTTTGATTCAAGGAAGGTAAAATGCCTTGGACTGATTAAGGATCTAGCCATTACCTTAACCCTGTTGCCTATGAAGAGTATGATGATGGATATAGTGGTGGCCGATGTCCCTCCGAAGTTTGGTATGCTGTTGTCTAGAGGGTGGATTAAGAGACTAGGAGGGACATTACAGAATGATCTATCTTATGCAACTGTCCCAGTGTTTGGAGGAGAAAGCAGGAGATTATATAGAGAAGCACAACTGGCATATATCATTAGTGATGAGAAGAATCCTACAAATTATCCCATATATGCAGTGGACACTGATTTTGGTGCATGCATTCTTCAAATAGAAGAATCTCAGAGGGCCTCATTGCAGATCAAGAAACAATCAGATCAGGCCGAGCATGATATAGAAGAACAGATTTGGGAGATGTTTTTTGATGGAGCTTGCACCAAAGAGACTGCAGGAGCAGGGGTGGTGCTAGTATCCCCACGGCAAGAAAGAGTTGAATTGTCCCTAAAGCTGGTATTTCAGGTGACAAACAACATAGCAGAGTATGAAGCTCTGCTATTGGGCCTTCAGGCAGCCAAAGACAGAGGAGTAAAGAAGCTGAAGGTATTTGGAGATGCTGATCTGATAATTTAGCAAGTAAATAAAACATTCCAAGCAAAGCATCCAAGGCTGAGAGCTTATAGAGATGAGGTATGGAGAGTCAAGGAGTTCTTTGATTTTTTCTGCATTTCATATATTCCTAGAGCCCAAAATCAGCTTGCTGACTCCCTTGCTGTCTCTGCTAGTTTGTTCATCCCTCCATCTCCTCCCAAACTAGTTTATGAGGTATAAATGAAGTATAGACCCTCTGTGCCTAATAATGTCCACCATTGGAAAGTTTTTGATGATGATGATGAGTTGAATAGGTTTCTTCAAGTCATTGATGAATTTTCTGAAATGCAAATTGACCAAAATAATGATGCTTTGCTAGAAGCTCCCAAGTTCCAGTTTAAAAATAAGATTGGCAAGAATAGCATAGTCCAACTTCCTAGCAACCACATTCCTAAGGGTTTAATTCCTCTTGAGCGATTATTTGATCACAATGATGTGCCTTACAAAGATGCCTATAAAGAAGACCAAGCTGCTGTGTGTAAGCATAATATAGGAAGCCCAGGCCAGCCCAAATTTATTAATCTATCCGTTAAGCTATCCGATGATCAGAATGCAGAGTATTGCAAGTTAATGAGGCAGTTCGATGATGTGTTTGCTTGGGAGTACAGCGATCTGAAAACATATGACAAAAATGTAATTCAACATAAAATTCTGCTTGAAAAAGACACTATTCCTTTCAAACAGAAGTTGAGACCAATGAATCCGTTGTTCCTTCCTCTGGTGGAGAAAGAAATTAAAAAGTTGTTGGCTGCTAAGATAATAGTGCCTCTTAGATATTCTAAATGGGTGGCGAATCTGGTTGTCGTGAGGAAGAAGAATGGAGAAATCAGACTGTGTGTTGATTTCAGGAATCTAAATAAGTGCTCCAAAAAGGACAATTATCCCCTGCCAAAAATGGAGCATTTGTTGCAGCAAGTCTCAGGTGCCAAAGTAATGTCTTTTATAGACGGATTTTCAGGCTTTAATCAAATCACTGTGCATCCAGACGATCAAGAGAAGACAACATTTACCACGCCTTGGGGCATGTTCATGTATGCTAAAATGCCATTTGGACTGATGAATGCTGGAGCCACCTTTCAGCGCGCTATGGATATTGCTTTTGTGGGAGAAAAGGATAAATTTGTGCTAATCTATCTTGATGACATAATTGTTTATTCTCGCAGCCATCATGATCATCTACAACATTTAAGAAAGGTGTTTTTGAAGTGCAGAAGGTTTGGGATTTCACTCAATCCCAAAAAATCCCAATTCGCTTTGGAGGAAGGCAAACTGTTGGGGCATGTAGTGTCAGCTGCAGGCATTCAAATCGACCCAGAAAGAGTCAAAGCAATTAAGGCCTTGGCTCTTCCAAGATCAAAGAAAGACATACAATCTTTTCTTGGCAAAATTAACTTTGTGAGGAGATTCATTCCTAATTTTGCTGAGCTGGTTAAGCACATAACCTCCATGTTAAAAAAGGAAGCAGAAGTAAAGTGGACTGATGCAGCCAGAAAATCTTTTGACTCCATTAAGTTGGCTATTATGGAAGCTCCTACTTTAATAAGTCCTGATTATAGCAAGGAGTTTCATCTGTTCTCATTTGCCTCTAAGGATACAATCGCAGCTGTTCTGTTGCAGCAAGATGAAGCAGATCAAGAGCATCCAGTGGCCTTTTTCAGCAAGAACTTAAGGGATGCTGAGTTAAGGTACGATATTATTGAAAAGCAGGCTTATGCTCTTGTCAAGTCTTTGAAAGCTTTCCGAGTATACATCTTGCATTCCAAAATAGTTGCATATGTGCCTTCTGCTGCAATAAAGGATGTATTAACGCAGCCTGATGTTGATGGAAAAAGAGCGAAATGGATTGCAAAAATGATAAAATTCAACATAGAGCTGAAGCCCACCAAACTGGTAAGGGGTCAAGGGCTTGCTAAATTGTTGACTGAGGAAAATTGCGGGCCTTTGGACATTGATTTCTTGTTCAATGTAGCAGAAAATGGTCAAATAGAAGAGCATGAAACAACTGAAACGAAGAGAGAGCAGTCAGTGCCCAAGAACCTAGCTTCATGTAGCTGGTATGCTGCAATAATCAATTTTCTCTTAAGGCTTGAAGTCCCTTCAGATTTCTCTCAAAGTCAAGCAAGAACTTTAAAACTCAAGGCAACAAAATATTGCATCAATGATGGTTTGCTTTATTGGAGGGATCCATCTGGAGTGCTTTTAAGGTGTCTGGACAAAGAACAGTCAATAGTATTTATGCAGCAGTTCCATGACAACATGTGTGGAGGACATCATTATTGGAGAACTACGGCCCAAAAAATTCTCAGAGCCGGATAATATTGGCCCTCTTTATTTTCTGATGCTTTTGCTTTTGTTAAATCTTGTGACAGGTGCCAGATATTTGAAGGTAAGCAGCAGTTGAAATCCCTGCCCCTAAAGCCAATAATTGCAAAAGGACCTTTTCAGCAGTGGGGCTTGGATTTTATTGGTGAAATCAACCCACATTCTAGTGACCAGCACAGGTGGATATTAGTGGCCACTGATTATTTTACAAAATGGATTGAAGCAATCCCAATAAGGAGGGCTGATCATAATGTGGTCATGAAATTCTTATCAGAAAATATTTTCAGCAGATTTGGTTGCCCGCATAAGCTAATAACAGATAACGCAGCAGCATTCAGGGCAAAAGAATTGGTGGAAATGTGTGATTCGATGGGCATTAAACTTGTTCATTCCACATCCTATTACCCCCAAGGGAATGGTTTAGCAGAATCCTCTAATAAAAGTCTGATTAGGATAATTAAGAAGCTGTTAGAGGATAATAAAAAGAATTGGGATACCAAGCTGAAGTATGCACTTTGGGCGGACAGAATGACTATCAAGAGATCTACAGGCTGCTCTCCCTTCAAGCTGGTATATGGCACTGATGCCATTTTTCCAATTCAACTTACACTCCCAGTGGAAAAGTTGCTTCAAACAGCGCAGAATGAAGAGTATGATATGGCAAATAGAATCACTGATTTAACAGAATTGTATCATATTCGAGAACAGCTGGTTGAAAAAGCTATAGCACATCAGCAAAAGGTCAAGGAAGCCTTTGACAAGAAGGCAAAAAGAAACAATTTCCGGGTTGGGGATTTGGTCCTGAAATGGGATGCTTTTAAGGAAAAGAAAGGCAATCATGGGAAATTCGATGCTCTCTGGATAGGCCCGTTCATTATTTCACAGATTCAAGGGAACAACACCTTCATACTGAAAAGTATGGAAGGGGAGACAGTTTTTGATGGCCCAGTTAATGGGCGGTTTTTGAAAAACTATGTCATTTAAGGTCTCTGGCCTTAAAGCTGTAAATATTTTGCTTTTATCGGTTGTTAGTGTAGCTATAGTAGACTCCATGCCCAATGGAGCACTAGGAATTTTTGCTAGTTTGATTTGTTGTGGGAAAGGCATTGATCTGCAGGTTCTTGAGACCTCACAGGGAGGATCTCATCCCCAGAAGGAGCCAGTGTTAGCTTTGTTATGTAAAAGGACGGGAAAATGGATTCAAGCACTCTCAAAGGCTGCAAACACACCTGAGTTCATGCCAAGCGAACCATTTCTGATGTTCAAATTCTCCAAATTTTGGCTAAATTCTTCCTACCGGTTGAAGAAGTTGCAAGAGGAAAGCCCTTGGAGGAGCGGGAATATACTATCGGGAGGCACAAATACTCTAAAATCATAAAAAATCTCAAATCGCAGGCTTAAGGGTCCGAAATCATATCAGCCATTGGATCTGGCCGATCAACGATCCAGATTGCGTCGGCATATCGCAGTCGGAGCAGGCGGGCAGTGGCAGTGACTCAGGAGACCTCACCGATGAGCGATCACCGATATCGCATCGGCGGGTCGCAATGGAGGACTTACAAAAGAGGTTTGGGCCTTTATATTTGGCGATATGCGATCGCCGACATCGCATCGCCGATATTACGTCGGCATATCGCATCGGCGCTTATAAAGGGGGCAAGGCCTTTTGCATGGTTATGTTTGCGATGCGATAAGCCGAACCCGATGGCGCTATAAATTATTTCGCATAAATTTTCGGGTCTGCGGCGATATCGCTGTCGGCTTTTTTAAAAGGGGCGGAGCTTTTATGCAAGGCATGTATGCGACCCGATGGGTCGGACCCGATATCATTATGAGTGATTCTTCATAAAATTTCAAGTCCACGCTAAGGCCTTTTCAATGATTTTGGGCGCATTTTCTTTATATAACGAAATATGAGGAAACATAAAGGAAGACTTGGGGGGTGCCGATAGCGATGAAGCCTGGACCTGATGGGGTCCGGGAAGCAAAATATATATGTTTTCAAGTTCGCCAAAGGCAAATTTCCAGTGTTTTGCAACATTTTTCAATGTATTTTCAAACAGAGGATTGGCCGGCTATCATGTGCGATTGCGACCCGAAAAGCGACCCGATAGAGGAGTGATGCATGCAATGACTGTTAATGTTTAAAATGTGGCAAAGCAGGCAGGATTTCTCAGTGGCACGGAGCTGGTCAAAGCAAGCATGGAGTGGTACAGCGCAGCAGGTAGCTGCATTCAATTCGCAGTATGGCCAAGCAAAAGAGGACGTGCCCCAAACAGATCAACATTTATCAGTCATGATGGAGCCATTTCAATGTGCAGCGACTGTAGTTAATCAGCAGTATGGCCGAGGAGGAATTAGGACACCGCAGATCCAGTCAAAGCATTCAATGGCTATGGGCTTCACCCATATTTCATTCCACTTACCCAAAAAGGACCGCAGAGCACCAGAGAGGGACAAATCTATTCAAAACACAGTCAGATTTGTATCAGAGGGCCATTCCTAAATGTAAATATGGTTGGTGGCCATTTATGGGCTCCTCCACGCATTGTTTAACAGAGATATTTTGTATTGTAACACTATATATACTCAGAACTCAGATGTAATCAAGTGATGAGTGTTTGATGAATGAGAGCTTACTGTAGCCTTCTAACTTCTGGAGACTGTAACTACTTTGTAACCTGCAGCGTCTGGTCTTCATTTCCAATTAATACAAGCTTCTTTTGCTGTCAATTGCTCACTTTCCATTTCTTCTTCTTGTTCCAGGCTGTGCCTGTTTTGCATTCGTTCATTTGCTGTAAATGTTAGCATTAGAGGGGCTGTCATCCCACCTCTGTGTTAAAATTTGGCATGTATAACTGAACATGTATGCAGGTTTCTGTTGTTGTAATGCATAGAGAGTTGTCATCCTGTCTATGTATTAGAATCCAGATTTACAGACCTTTTATTGGTTGCCACCGGCCATCACAGGGTCCTGTGCATCCGCTGGGGTGATTAGTTTTCTTCATTATCACCTTTACCTTAAGCTGTGAGTAATTGGTGGTTAAAAGCCTTGTAGTCTGGGGGTGTTCACCCATGTCTGGGGTCAATCATAATAGAAGTGGTTATCTGGCTTAAAGGTGCTGCACATCCTCCATTTATCCATCATTTCATCCGATAGAATGGTTAAATTTTTAATGTTCCTGAGCATCACTGATATACAACCTAGGTGAGTTTCTTGGGGTGATAACAGTGAGGATTAGCAATTTCTATTTTGATTGTAATATTCTTACATTTTCAATCCATTGATTCTTCTCTTGTTTTGGTATCCATGCTTTCTTGGATCTAAACATCTCATGCCAATGCAACAGCAGCCGGTACTTGATACACTTGTTGGCTGAGCACCAAAAATTAGGCCCCTTTATGCAAGTCCTACCCATCTATAGATGGCTTTTGAATCAGGGTAAGTTGGCTTCATATTCCTTGTTTTTATTCAAGTTTGTTGCCATTCTTCCCTGTATATGTATTGGTTTTCCAAGGCACACATATGCGTTCGTATAGATTCCTGATAGGGCAGGTTAAAGTTAATGTTCTCGCTTCTACTTCACTCAGAATGGCCAAGCTCCAGTCAGAGGGTGGCTAACTGCACTATTTTAAATAGATTAGATGTGTGCATCGTCTTGTCAGCAAAATGGTTTGCAGTGCTATGGATAATGAAGAAAATATTACAACAAAATTGAAATATCATATTGGATTGAAGTGGTGAATTGGTGAATTTAGGATGTTTTTTAAAGAGTTGAACTCCATGTGCTTTCCTAAGGCACATATATCAGAACAAGGAATGGAGTGGAAATTAGGATTACTAGAACCCATTCCCGCTGTTAACTCTTTTGTTGTGGGATGGTCTGCTTAAGTAATTGCATGTGATTTTATTGATTGTTACGTTTAGTCTAATATAAATGATCTTGTGTAGCTCATTGCTATTAAGATGAATGGGTTTGTGCAATGTTAAATGGGCGGAATTAAGGGAATTAAGTAACTTACGTTATGAGTTCCAATCGACTGGATTTTATTGTGTGATTACAAATTGTAGCGAAGATTAGCAGCATGGGTGACGTCGCCAAGTTCTTATAGTCTACACCGTTATAGCTTTGAGCTTTATGTCCATAATAGACATGCAAAGTAAATTCTAGTCAAAGCAACAATCTTCTAAACTGTTACAAATATTAAATACAATTGCAAGAAAGTGAATCCTTTAAATATTTAATACATCAAAATCTATACAACATATGTAACATATTCTTTGAATTAGCAGGAATATATTATATTTCTTAGAAAGTCTTGAACAACTAATGCCAACCATGTAACGGATAGAAATACATTAAAATTGACAAGCAACATAAAAAGCATCCAAGTTCAAGCATTTAACAAAGGTTGGAACATAGTGGTTTTTATATCAGAAGCTTTAAAATAAAATAAAAAAATCCTTGCCATTCCCTGAAACCCAATATTGACATCTCGAACATGCTTATTGTTTCTTATAACCTTTCAACCCGTGTCCAATCTCAAGAAGTTGGGATGCCGTCATTTAATGATGTGAGTTTATTGTCTTTTTCTTTTTTTTTTATACTATCATTTTCAACATTTTGCTATCCCTAATTACTACATGCACATATGCTTCATCTAGAATTGTGGATGATGGAACACTAATATCTATGAAGAACGAAGCAGCTTCTTACATAACTCTAGATATCACAAGGACATATCTTTGGTGATTGTAATTGAAACTGCGATCCAAACAAAAGAAATGTTGGAATATGTCTACTATAGTATAGATGGCTTACATGATGACAAATCATTCATTCATAATAGAAAAAAACATCTTGAAATTTTGGTGACTTCACCTGGAATTGTGGATGATGGAAACACAATCTATGAAGAATGAAGCTGCTTCTTACATAACTCTAGATATCGCAAGGACATATATTTGGTGATTATAATTGAAACTATGATCCAAACAAAAGCAATGTTAGAATATGTCTACTATAGTATAAATGGCTTACATGATGACAGATCATTCATTCATAATAGAAAAACATCTTGAAGTTTTGGTGATTCCAAGACACATAATTATGAAACTTGAGCTGCAAAAAGGCCCTTGAACTCAATACTGTGTTTGACCAAGATTTAAGAGAGTTTCACTCTACAACCTTTGTTGGAAGAGGTGATAGAAAAAAATTTGATTTTCAGTCTAATGTGAAATGAAAATAAAAGGTTGATGTAATAAAATAATTAAAAAAAATAAGAAATTAGCTTAGGTCCATCTTAACCTCAGATTGTTTAAGTAGGGAGAGGTTTGCACATGTTTTTTTATTCCTCTTAGTGCCTAATAGATATTTGGTTAATATGGACCTATGCTAGTATAAGAACATTTTGAGGTTTTGGGAATGCTACTTAATGTATTATGATGCAACTTGCATTGCAAAAATCTTGTCAAACCCTTGACTAAGATTGAAAGTGGCTGCACCAAGAGCCCAAGGGCAAGAGATTTGTCAGATACTGTGTGTAATTCTAATAAATTAAAATGGAACAAGAATTAGATGTTCGAGTCTAATGTAAAAAAAATAAATCAATAAGGTTGATGTAAGAAAAGGAAAAAACTAGCATAGATCCATCTTAATCTTGGATCTTTTAAGAAACGAGAGTTTACATGTGGGTACTTTTGATTCTTCTCCATGCTTAATAGATATGGGGTTAAGATGGGTCTATGCTTGTAGAATACCCTAAAGTTTTGGCAATGCTATTTGACATATTATGATGAAAATTGAACAACAAAAATCTTCAACTCAATACTCCAATTGACTAAGATTGAAAAGTGATAGTTTACTAGAGCTTGTGAGCGATGTACCCCTTCAAACAACGGTACTCCTAAAATTTATACCATGTTATTCATAAGCCCAATTGTGTGCAATTTATAGCCTTGTAAGGCCATGTGGGATGAAGTGTAAAAGTGTATGCTAGATCCTCGATCGTTGATGGGCATGGTAAGTCTTCTTAGCTACATGTTGATGGTGCTTGGTTTTGTGGCTGATCACTTCCCCTTGGTGGGCGGTAACTCCCTACCTTGATGTACCTTCTTATGTCTTGGGTTGGTATGTGGGCATCATGGAGGTGGACCTATTAGAACATATGATTAGAAGTAACACTCATCATTTAAAGCCCTATAGAGGTCGAAATTAGTTCCACAGTAGTAATTTTTCTGTCGATGAGACAATAAAAAATCCTTTAGAGCAGGTATGTATTTCACACTCTATCGACCAGTTAGTAAGAATCCAATGGAAAAGTTCTACTAGTTTTCGCCAGAAGCAGTTGAAATGACATATAATGGCTTGGGATTCAAAAGAGGTGCAATACTCATCTGTTTCTGGCATGTCTAGGTTTAGTTTTGGGGTGTGGTTGAGATGCTCCACTATGTATGGGTTTGGGGCAGTCCCTACCTGTTTGGTTGGTTCTGTGACTAATTTTTTCCCTTGAAGTATATTCTTGAATGATTGTCTCCCATTTGCAGGTTTCTACTTTGTTCTCGTGCCTTTTGCATAGTTGCTTCCCCCTCCCCCACTTGCATTTTTGGGTTTATTGGGTGTCGTTGCTCCTCCCTTGAGCCTTAGATTGAGGATTATTGTGGAATCTAATAGGATATGATAATCTTACAGGATATGATTATCCTATAATATACTACCTCTGTATAACAAATTTTGTTTGTTCATAGGGTATCCAGTTTTTTGTGTGATGCATTATTTCAGAATCATCACACTGTCTGCTTTATTTACCCATAATATAAGTGATGTCTCAATAGGGGACTTTATGAAAATTTGAAAGCAGGGGGTACTTACTAGCCTCTTAGTTCTAGTACCATCCTTTAAACCACAAGGCAAGATTGTTTTGGGTATGCCTTTCCCAGAGCTTTGATTGAACTGGAGGCAGGGAGCCTATGACTTGACCATCGCTGAGCTGAGACAGATTTGCCTACCTAGAGAAACCCACCCAGAAATGACCATGCATATGCCTTTAAAAAAAACTGTTACCGAAACAAGAGCAACCCAGGCCTACACTCCCTTGTGGGAAGAAGAGGCAATAACCCCAAGATGCCCATTCTGTAGAAAAATATCGTGGACCAAGAACAAGAACCCTAACTCCACACCATTAATGATCCAGGAATCTGTTGTTACTGACAGGGTATTTTATAATATTGTGCATTATGGTTTTCTATGATAGCGTGAGTATTTACTTGTTATGTTGATGTGTAAAGGATATGATATTCAATTGGTTTTTATGCTGGTTTTGATGATAACATCTCAATGGTGATGGAACCCTTGCTTTGAATCATGCAAGGTTCCAATGGTGATCTGTGAAAGAGAATGCTTATTTTGGATTCTAACCACAAAATTTTTCTCAAAAGTCCAGCCCATAGAAAAAGGTGAAATGTTGTATATAAATGATGTTTGTTTCTAAGCAAGAAGTCTTGTTAAAATTTGCAATATGATATATACTAGTGACTCTATTTTTGAAGCACATTTTTTGATTGTGAGGCATAGTTTTTTTCCAGTTATATTTCAAAATTTTAACCTGCTTGTTCTTGATGCTTTTACAAAGGCTTTTAGTGACATTATATCCTTGTTGAATTAATGTTAGGGGTGCCTTGTTGAGAATAAGGGTATACTCTATGATATTGATGTCTTTTCTTCAATTGGTTTCATGCACCATATGTTTGCATTGATGATGAAGTAACTCTATGATTATCTTGATCTACATGGATAGCTCATTATTGGTGTTGTTTTCTCATGGGTAGCACTAAATTTTTGAGCTCTTTGGATTAATGATGGAGATGATCCCTGCTCGTTGCTTCATGTGATCCTATGCTTCTTCAGAAGAGGTTGGCTAAGTAGTTGATCATTGTTTTGCCACCATAGATGTAGCATTCTCTTGTTTTTGTAAGAAATTATGCCTGAATTTACGTTCTTACATTGTTTCATTGGTGATTGAGATTTCTTCTTGCTAAAGTTGTTTTGGTTATGATCAAGTTTTGTGAAGTTTTAACAAC